>MJUU01001495.1:1882-31007 GCA_002080025.1 Modiolus philippinarum
AAGAGTTATTGCTCTTGACGCGTTTCGGAAAAGGATTATTTACATATAACTTTTAAACTGTTAGAGATAGTATAGTCAAGTAACATATCAAATTAATCGGTAGGAAGAGACCTTCAATTTGAGCACAAGGTCAAAGGTCATCAAGGTCAGAGGTCAAGGTCATAGCCAATTTTTAGTTTTTTTTTCTCTGTAAAATCTTTACAACAGTAAAAATAGGTGATCAAATATACGGTAGAAAAGGAAATAAATGCAATTATAAACCGGTAGTGACTTTCCTGAAATCATGGTGAAAACTGGTGAAAGACCTTGCAATTGTTCTCTGAACAATTGACCTTTTAATTATTATTATTATTATTATTATTATACTTTCTTTTTTTTCCGCCAGACTCTGCGAAAAAATGTCGCGACATATCATTTCGAAACTTGGTCATATTATTCGGCTTAGTGAGGGGTCGAAGCCACTGACCCTGTGAAACCGATCTATTTTTAGTAACGGAGTTATCTCCCCGAAGACCGAAAACCTTGTTATCATGTTTGCTCAAAAACCGTAACCGATATCAAAATTCTGATGTGGGGAAAATGTTGCATTCATCCTCAGGATGTTTCGTTATGCGAAAAAGAAAATTTGGGTCACGACCCCGGTTACGCGTTTTTGACCCCTAAATATGCAAATTTCTTAAAGTTATCCGATTTTGATAAAATTTGGTTTCCAGGTAGCCTGTATGGTCCTGATAACAAATTTATGGTCAAAATTTTTTTTCATCCTCCATTTTCAAAATGGCCGCCATTCGAAATTTTGTTATCGCGATATCTCGGAAACGATAAAAAATTTATGAAAACATTATGTTGCAAAAATACTCCTCTCATAAAGATCTACATTTCTGGTTGGTCACAAAAAAATTTAATCCGCCATTTTCAAAATGGCCGCCATTCGAAATTTTGTTATCGCGATATCTCGGAAACGATAAAAAATTTATGAAAACATTATTTTGGAAAAATACTCCTCTCATTATTATCTCCATTTTATTCTATAGGTGCAAAACTCTGCGAACAACCGTTTTTGAGTTATAGCCCTTGACGCGTTTCGGTAAATCGGTTTTTCGCGAATAACTTTTAAACGCTTACAGATAATATAGTAAACATATATGTTTAAAGTGATCAGTATGAAAAGACCTTCAATTTGAGTACCAGGTTGAAGCTCATCGGTGACCTTTGACTTTGACCTTTGACCTTGTTAGGGGATAAACTCAGGAACTATAATAGATGGCTGAAAAACTATATCAGCAAAAATGTTCAACATGTCAAGGGCTCTATTTGTTTCATTTGGACCGAAACTCTCCGGTGACTCTCTTAAGAGTAATTGCTCTTGACGCGTTTCGGAAAAGGATTATTTACATATAACTTTTAAACCGTTATAGATAGTATAGTCAAGTAACATATCAAATTAATCAGTAGGAAGAGACCTTCAATTTGAGCACAAGGTCAGAGGTCATCAAGGTCAGAGGTCAAGGTCATAGCCAATTTTTAGGGTTTTTTTCTGTAAAATCTTTACAACAGTAAAAATAGGTGATCAAATGTACGGGAGAACAGGAAATAAATGCAATTATAAACCGGTAGTGACTTTCCTGAAATCATGGTGAAAACTGGTGAAAGACCTTGCAATTGTTCTCTGAACAATTGACCTTTTAATTGTATTTTGTAATTCTTGTGTTATGTTGTATATATATATATTGTATTGCTTTGGCCCCCTAAGGGGTGTAATTTTTGCAATAAATATATATATATTTATTAATTTTCTCTGATATGTGTTTGTTGAAGGTCAACTTGTTTTATTATTATATCCAATGTTTATTTCACATAAAATATTCTCTTCAAAGTTTATATCATAAAATGTTACAGGCGAGTACTTCAATGACTCTTTAATGTACAGTAGCATCCCCCTTCCTGGACAGTCTTTACTTAAGTTCACTTATAATATTTCATAACCTTCAATATTAAATTCTGAAACTGATGATTTGTAGTGTCTATAATTCTTAGGCTTTACCTTGGAAATGGCTATAATCGACGGATTGATATCCACAATTCTCAGCTTGAGTTCCTGAAGCTTATTTTGTGTAAAAGTATCAGAGTTTGTAAACAAAATTTTAAAACTATAGATCTACATTATTTACAGTGTCAATTCTATTTACTTGGTCGCTATTTTTGGTGAACCTTTCACCTCCTCCAGAGGCAATTCCGGTTCCTCGTGACTTTTCCTTACTTTTATTTTCTGTACATGCCGTTCCCACATGGCATTCCTTTAACCACGTAGATAAAATTTCCAGTTTTATCAGATTCTTGTTTTTGCTTTGCTTCATCTCTAAGTTTCTTATCGTTTTCCCTTTCCTCCTGTGTCATGTCATGTTTTACACTCATTGAACGAAATTTTTCTTCAGCATTTCTGAGTTTGTGTACATTTCTCATCACTTTCTGTTTGCTTATCTCAGCCGGTTAATGCAAGTAGTAATGGACGTAGTACTGTTTTCTCTTCACCTCTTATCATTCTTGTCTGATTTTTTTTACCTATACGTTTAATCTGGGACTAATATAACAGTTATATTAGTCCAAGGTTTAATGTTTATGGTCTTCCAAACGGTTAGATTTTATCTGTACTGAAGAGACATAAGTTGTCGAAATGCGAATATCCAGAAAATGAATTCACAATAACTTCGGTATTTAGTTACATCTTGTATTTGTCGTGAATCGTTATTAAAACATTGTCCGTGAGTCGTTCTTGATTCTTGATCAAATTAAATTTCCAGTGAACTGTGATTGGTCCGAATAATTTGATTCGTGATGAGAGGGTCCTCCCACCAGGCCCCTCATTGGCGCAAAAATTGCGGTCACGGTGGGGTAAACTCGTTTTCTTGGATCCAAATCCTCCCCCTGTGTGTGGTGAATGGCACAATGGCAATATTTGAAATTGATTTTTTAATGGTTTTTTGAAGTTCTCAGTGGAGAGGCTTGTTTAGGGTATATTAAAATACGGGATATTTGCCACTTTTGTTAAAGGGATATGGGATATTTGAGACAAAAAGTACTGGGATATGGGATATTTTGACTATGGAAAACGGGATCTTCAATTTTCAAAGGGATATTTTCGTCCAGACTTACTGGGATATGGGATATTGGGACCCCCTAAACAAGCCTAAATAGACGAGGCAATTTCGTTTTAGGGATCGACAATTTTACCTGAGGGGGGTATGGTTTTTTTTCTGGACAGTTATTTTTTGCACATGTATCCTACCTGATTACCTATGTCGTAGTTCCCTCCTATGGCAGGAGCACCGCTGTTTCTGTCTGGAAACGGCGTAAAATTACATCCATATATAAAACAGTTATGTTAATGCACTGTATACAATAAAACTGGGAATATATACACTGGACTTTATGTACAATGTTCATGTTCACACCTTTCATCATCTCCATCATATCTGTTTAATGCACCCCTGCCCCATTTCGTAATGTTCATGATAATAATTTTGCTCGTCTCTGTACTAGATTGTAGCATAAGCCACGGGATATAGTCTCTATTCTAATACATTCCTCTTTCTTCAGAAAATGAAAACGGGTGCAATCTATTAGGAGTTTCGTAAAGTTTAATTTGCTGGTAATTATTTCTTGGAACTTTCTTGATAGTTTGCAGGTATGTTATAAGTTCATTCACATATTTCTCACGGACAGAGTCAAGCAACGGGCAAACGGTCAGGAAGTGAGCTACATCTTCTGATTCTTGGTGACAAAGTCTACATAAAGGTAAAATGGACGTTTTTGAAAATATTGATGCCTGTTCTTGTAGAATAAATGTGCCAACTGCAATTTTAAGTTTCATACTAGCCATGGTTACAGCAAACGGTTGAGTTCCACAACTTGTCCAAATATTGTGTGCTCTTCCAGATACAGAGTCTCTCAAGTTCAGAAATTTCAGTGTTGATTTGTTTTCGGATTCATCTTTGAGTTTTGAAATATGATGACTGTCTACGGTTTTATTTACTAGTGTTTTCCAAGATCCTTTTGTAGGCGGATTGATAATTAAGTCGTGCGGACTTGGAAGTTCATACTTGTTAGCTATTTCAGTGACTTTCGGAAACCAACTGTCTGATGATTTACTTTTCATGGCTAATTGTCGAATTGCGATGTTCTTTTCAGTGGAGTTATCGTTCTGAATAATGTTTCCAAAAGTTTTTAAAATTCTCTTATCAATTTCTGCTGATATTGGAATTCTTCCAAGAAGTAAAAGAGTAGCACAGTTTGCAGTTCGCAATGGGAGATGCTGCTTTAGTAATTTAATATAAAAAGTATCAAGGTTCTTCAAATCAGATGACGACAAATTGATAACATCAAGTCCATATAAGAGTCTAGGTATAACATAAATTTTGATGAGATGTGCTGATACATTACAATTTACTCCATTGAGACCATGTAGGCCGGCACCCATGAGAGCATATACAGTTCGTCTAGCTGTAATAATACGTTGACCAACCACCTCTTTAGTTCCAGTTTTTGATGTAGTATCTCTTGAAATGCCAAGATGAACTGCAGATTTTGAAATTCCGACTTCTTTGTCATTCATTGACCATGATTTTTCTTGTTTGTCATTAAATACGAGAATTGTTGACTTCTGCTCGCTAATAAGGTATCGTTGTCTGTTTGCATATGAAGCCTGCACATCGAACATTGTTTGAAGTTCAAACGGACTATCTGAAATTAACGTTACATCGTCAGCAACGTTTGGTATACCACAGTATGTTGTACCAATATATACGCCGAGTTGGTTTTTCTCAAAGGTTTGGAGTAAATTGTCTATAAATATTTTATATGCGGTCGGTGACCAGACACCCCCTTGACGGACGCCTTGGAGCTCTGGGATCTGACGGGAAAGTGTACCATTCCATTTGATTTTTGACGTGACGTTGCTATACCAGTCTTGAAAGAAGAGCCAGTTGTTTCCTTTGATTTCAAAATTGAACATATAACTAAATACCGAAGTTACTGTGAATTTACTTTCTGCATATGCGCATTTCGACAACTTATATCTCATCAGTGCAGATATAATCTAAACGTTTGGAAGACCATAAATTCAAAGATGTTTAAAAACTGATAGAGAACAAAAAACCAATGTGATCTAAATTTAAAGCCAAAATCAGCTAAGGACAGAGCTTTGCATGAGGGAGATACTCCTTAGTTTTCAATAAAATTTACAAAATTTTAGATATTGGAAGGTTTCAAAAATAATCGGCTTTCGGGTCAGCACCGAAGTACTGACTACTGGGCTGGTGAATACCCTCTGGGACTAACAGTCCACCAGCAGTGGCATCGACCCAGTGGTAACAAATAACTAAATACCGAAGTTACTGTGAATTTATTTTCTGCATATGCGCATTTCGGCAACTTATGTCTCATCAGTGCAGTGACGAAGTAATCCCGAGTGCCAAAGAACATCGAAGGCCTTTCTTGCGTCCATAAGTGCAACATATAATGGAGATTTTGTACGATTTGCTTCTGTAATAAGTTCAGATAAAATTAAGGCAGTAATGATCGGCATTTGTCCTTTTGTGAAACCTTTTTGTAATTTACTTTGTTGATTTTTAATCAAATCGTTGTTATGTTGGAGGTGCAGCTTCTCAACAATTTTACGGATGAAGTTCGTAACTGTAATTTTGCGATAAGAGTTCGGATCAATTTTTGGTTTCCCTTTCTTTAAAATTGGATGTGCCACTCCACTTTTCAAAAAATCTGGAATCTCAAGGTTTTGAAAAATATAATTAACAATGTCCGTTATTGCGGCAATCAATTTATCTCCACCATACTTTACATGCTCTGCACTGATACCTTCCTCATCGGGTGATTTGTTGTTTTTAAATAACAGAATGGTTTTGCGAAAATCATTTACGGAGAAAATTGGAATTACATCTGAAGTTGTATCTGTAAAAATGTTCCTGATGTTAAAGATGTCTCTATTTGTATTATCGATATAGTCCTGATCAAATATTTCCATATCAAGAGGAGTAGCCAACTTTTCAAAATACTCTGCCCATCCTTCTTTTATTTCTTCATTACAAGTAGTAATTTTATCATTAAATTGTAAAGCTGTACATTTTGGGTCATAATTGTCTCTTTGTTGTCTTACAAGTTTGTAAAATTCATTGTCGTTAGTTTCATTAAGTTCCATAATTTTGTTATATATTTGTTGTTTCGAGCCGTAGCCTCCAATTTTCGCTGTTGTGATCTCAATTCCTTTTTGCACCTCATCTTTTCCAGATAAAGTTGATTATTTTGACTCTTCGGTTTGCCTGCGTCTCTCCATTTTGCATGTGCATTTTTGCTGTTTTTGACTGCTTCTGCAATTTCATTCGTCCAGGGGATTTTCTTACCCTTTTTACGTACTTGTTTTTGTGGTTTTTTCCTCGGATTAAGTTTAGTTGATACTTCTAGTAATACATGACAGATAGATGAAATAATTTCAGAAACATTGCCATTTGTAAGATCTCCAGTAAAACATTTTTGGTCACTAATGCTATCTTGGACTTTCTGCTCATATGAAACTTTATCAATCTCTTTGATTGATGGCCATTTCTGTAGGTTGTTTGGCAAGGCGTAAATTGCAAGTAATTTTGACTAAAACTGGGTTATGAGATGATGCATTCAGAGGCTCTCTATCGAACGTAATATATGTATCGATAATATTATCTGATTGTAAAAAATAGTCAATATGAGAAGCATCCTTCCCATTATAATGGTAAAAGGTAAAGATAGATTTACATTGTTCAGGTATAAGAAGTCTATGTTCTTGGATAAACGACTGAAATTGTCTGTCCTGATTTGATGATCTATCGAGAGAAGCGTTCATATCACCACCTATAATTATTCGGGCCAAGCTACGGTATTTTTCAGTTATTTCTGAGATTTCATCTAATGTTTGTTGATACTCAACCGATGTGTGCTTATTTCCTCTACAGGGCATGTAGCATCCTATAAATATTATGGGAACTTCACTGTTAAATTTGGCTGCTATAATACGATTGCTACCATCTGGTAATAATTCTACAAATTGTTCTAATTCTTTTTTAAAACATATAGCCACTCCGGCATGACCTCTACGTCTTTCGCTAGGATCTAAAATATCTTCATCATCAAAACATTTGTGAAGCAAATAAAGTCCTTTAAACATTCTTGTAGTTTTGAATTTTCGTACATGTAAAGCCAAATTGTTCTTGTAGTAAGATTATATCTGCTCTTTTTGATAGCGTTTCAAGATATAATTTGTTACTAATGAGTCCTTCAATGTTAAACGTAATAACTGATAAATTGTCCATATTTAATACGGTTTGACTTTTAGTTGAATTATCTGTATCTATGTGTTTCGATATGGAGTTGGTACTAGTAGTTGTGTTAACTGATTGTTGCAAGACGGACTGGTACATTTCGGCGGCATTTGGTGTAGTTGGGATGGTATCGAAGTTGAATCGCTCAGATCTTCTGGCGTATACAGTTGATTCCTCTTCATCGGAGTTTGTTGAATGTTCGGGGTCCTTGATGGTATATATATCGGATGTACTTTTTTCCTGACCTTCGGCGGAGAGGGTTTGTCTAAATAATCCTCATTTATGATGTCGCTAGGCGAAGCAGGTATAATTTGGTCGTTATGAGTACTTTGATCGGTTTGAGTAGCGTGTTCAGGTCTTTCAGTTGAATTTTGATTAAAATATTTCGGTCTTCGTCTACGTCTTGTTCTTGTATTAGTCTGACCCTGTTGTTGGACAGATGGCGCAGATGCGTTATTTTTCAATATTAATAGCTCTGTATTATTCTTGTGGACATCTAATTCTACTTGTCTCAGTTTCTGTTCTAAAAACCAAAGTTTCATTTCGTCTATCTCAGAAGTACCAGAGTTCTCTGCTGTTATATGTTTTGTATTATGCAATTTTGATTCATTTTCATGTTGATCAATCCTTTGATTAGCTATGAGTAATGATTGTTGCAAATCTCTGTTTTTCTCTTCAAGTGTAATGGTATATGCCCTATTGGTAGCCAATTGCTTTTTGAGTTGGACAATCTCACTTTCGTATTTCAAATTTTATTATCTTTTGATCGAATAAATTTCTCCTTTTGATCCAACATTGATTTCAAATGCTTAATTTCGGTCTCTTCTAAAAATGTATTTGAAGTCGAAGAATTTTGTTGTTGTATGACAGTTGGCTCTGCCCTCATATCGAAAGTTTGGTTAATCCTGCTATTTGAATGTGTAGATAACGTAGCATTACAGAGCGTGGTTCTCAGTGGTTCTTGATGAGTATGTTGAACTTGTTTACTTGATGAAACTATGATGTTCTTATCAGAGATGGATGCGTTGCTTGTTTGTATAGTGGATGTTGAGTTTTGTCTACAGTTAATTCGTACTAAGCATAATTTACATTTATAGCTATAATCGTTATCATCTAGCTTCTTAATTTCTTCAGCTGTTAATCCATCGCAGGAATAATGAAACCACTTGTTACAGATGTCGCATGCAACTGAGTTCGGCTGATTGTCACATGCTTTATTGCAAATCGGACAGAACGGAAAGTTATCTAACGTATCCTGTTGTGACATATCACAGATTGCTCGAGCAAGTAGGGTACCTGAATTCTCTGTTTGTTCGTATCTATCTGCTGGAAGATGGTTAGCACTTATGTTTACCTGTGTATTCGACTGGTTTTGGTTCAAGTAATCTACACAACATGATCTAATTTTCTCATTTATATCTCGAAATTGAGTATTTCTATCTAAAAGTGTCAAAATGTCTTCTAAATAATCTGTAATAAAGTCTGATATATGTTGTGGATTTCCATTCAATAACAGTTTACATGTGGAGTTGTAAAAATTTAGAATAAACAGTTTGTTACCTTTCTTGGATACAGTAATACATTCAGACACTATCGCTCCAGCCTGTTCAGTAGTGACAGTCGAGTGTAAATTAAGTTCCTTACTATTTAAGTAGTTTATAGTCACTGATTTAAATTCCAAGTAAGCAGCTGATGAAAATGTCAGAATTATATTGCCATTTTTCAATTTGATTTCAACGTTCGGCCTTTCAGACGCATCAATTTGCTTTTTCATAGCCTTGTTTTTATCCATTTTGTAGCTCACTTTATGCACATCCTGTGTGGTTTGAGGTGCTATTGTCTCAGATAGTTTACGTAATTTACCCTGTGATGATATTTTGTTGGGTGTAAACACTGCTCTGGCCGTTCTAGACCTTGTACTACGACGGACAGTTTCCATAACTGACATTACTCAAGTTGTGTAAAAAAATGATGGTTAAAAGGATTTAAAAGCGCACTACAGATCGTCAATGTTAAAATACTAAAATAATGATGACGTGATAGATGATAAAATAAACAGTCTATATAAAAAGTCTAAAATCTCTGAGGTGCAGCTAAAAATCAGTGTCCGACGTGATATATAAAATTCATGGACACACACAACAATAAAATAAATAAAATAGTTTATGATTGGTTGATGATTGATGAAAAGTATAATCAATGAACTATCTATGAATAAAAATGTCTGTAGCTAAAATAATAAAAAGTTTCTGGGGTCGCCGGGGAAATCAGAAAAAAATTTCAAGATGGCAGCTACACTGCAAACACGAAAATTTGTGAAAATATCACTTATTCCGGTTTTGGGGCAGGAGCTAACGACTATAGAAGCTTCTCCAGGCTAAAAGGTAATGTTTCATGTGTCACTTGAAAGTTTTTCAGTGCATTAACATGTTAAAACCATAAAATCTTCTGGGTGCTCCAGTAGTACGTCTTCGCCATTCAACACTTCCGGATCCTGTCAACAAAACTTTTTTTTGCAAGATCAAGGACGTATATTTAGTCGTCCTTGGCAAAATTAACATTATTTTTTTATGGCAGAAAGCCTCCTTCAGAATTTTTTTTCATCATTTTGGCAGCCAAATTATTTTTTTCACATAAAATCAGATCCAAAATATTTTGCGTCACGTAACATTGTGACGCCCAAAAATCTATATTGTGACGTCAAAATTTTCCGAGAAAATCCACCTATGGCTCTTTCCCGCACAGGCGCTTGTGGCAAGGACCACCCCCCCCCCCCTTTTTGTTATTTTTTCCACGGTGGAAAATATAAGAGATAGGGGGTTTTGGACTAAGTCGTTACAACAGCGTGATAGAGTAATTCCTGACACTTCCGAAGCTTAAGTAGGTAAAAAAAGAATGAAATAAGAACATTTTGAGGATTTTTTCATAAAAGACGAAAAAATAACAAAAAGGGGGGTGGTCCTTGCCACAAGCGCCTGTGCTTTCCCGGGGCTCTTTTTCCATTTTGACTTGTCATAGATAATTGCTTTTTGAAGTTCATCAAGGAATATTGCATTTTTGGGAGGCAAAAATAAAAAAAAAGACATATAAAGCAAGTTTTATGTATCTGCAAAAAGTAAAATTCCGTTTCCCAACAATTTGAGTTTCCCGCGAAAAATACTTCGATGCCGATCCCATACAAGGACAATTTATTCGACCGTCCTTCACCTTCAAGTGTACGAGCGGTATTTCAAAAGCGAAAGGGAAAGTACAAAGAAAACCAAATATCATTGTCGAAGAACTGGTGATACGTTTTACCTTTACCAGATTGAAAACTTTTAATTGTATTTTGATAGAGAGAAAACACAGATTTCATCGGAACACGATACAGGAAGTCGCAAGAAAAGTGAAAACAAAATGGCTTTAGACAGACATTTACGTTTAGACTCACAAGAGGGGTTAAGTAACATATATAAGTGGTGCTTTCTTGTTAATATGAGTTTTGAATGATATAAATATCATAAAAACTCTATTGAAAGTCCTTTAGGGCACAAAATATTCAACAGGTTCAGCCCTATTGATTATTATAGGATTAAACACTCATTTTTAGGAAATTATCTATGTATAAACTCCGGCAGCTCACTCACAAACTGAATAAAGTCCGAAGGACTTTATGTAAAGTTTGTGAGTGAGCTGCCGGAGTTTATACATACATAATTTCCTAAAAATCAGTGTTTAATCCTTATAATTCCAACCTTGTACGTTAAAAACTGTGAGATCCATGTTAACGACGTCTTTATTTGCTGCACTATATTATTGCGGAGCAGATTAATGGGCAAACGGAAATATTGAAAAATATTTCCTTTTGCTATTCATGACATTGACCAATGAAAATGAATGTTACAATTACATTTGGAATTATTAATAATGCCATTACACCATTTTGTATACCTTGTACCCATTGTATCGCGGGTTCCACTGTATCATGGTACACATTATTTTAAGCTATGACTTAATCATGGCATCACCTATCGGGTGGTAAGTTTTATTAGAAAATTAAACACTAGTGCAATGTTATTTTCTGGGTAGCTTACACTCGACAGTTTTGTCAAATCAGTTTTTAAAATGTAATTGACGCAGGGTTCGCGCTGGGCTTCGCCAATGTCGCAATTTGCGATTTTATTTTCATTCTGGCGACAAAAAATCGTTCCTGGCGATTTTTTTGGCGACAACGTTTTTCAAATCAACTTGCCGGTATTATCCAATTTTTACCCTTCTTAGTTGAAACCTTTCATAACTTTTGTTGTTAAAATAATCATAGGTAATAATTAAATGTCAATTTATAGCCTCTGGCAACAATATTGTAGTCCATTGATTATTTCCGGTAATCTGTTGATTGCATTACCTGTTTATTTACCTGAGCACGTGCCAAAATGACTTGTGACAGATACAAGCCCAATCAAAGGAATTGAAAGAGTACTATTATACACTAAAATTTTAAACTTTTCTTTTTTTTTGTTTAATATCACTTCTTATTTTCATAAATGTTCACGAAAACAAACGGATTAGATTATGCAATTATGAAGTTGAGTTACTTCCCCTTTTCTATGTTGTGAAAACGAAATTAAAGAGACTTTGAGAGTTACTTTTTACTAAAAATTGTATATCAAGTCTTATAAAATAAAAAAAATTGAACTAATTTTAAGGGATAATATTGAAGTTTAACAAACTTTATTCAAATAATTGCAAATTCAATTTTTGATTAATACTTTTATTGACCTATTGAAAGATAAACTATTTATTTGAAACTTGACCAGCAGAAGGAAACGTAAGAAAATTTAACCTTTTCTCCCTCTGTAGGGGAGATACCAGTGTCATAAAATCCAATGAAAAGTCCATAATGTCATGGCAGTGGAAGATACACTTGTTGCTGAAGACAGTAATGAGTACCACAAATCAAATCAACAAAGCATGTAAAAGATGAAGAAAAAAAAGATTTAAAAAAATTCCTCATTGTGAGGGGAATAAAAACATCTGTCTGCAGATGAAACATTAACGACTTTGAAGGACATAACTGAAATGTTTGCAGTTTTGTTGAGGGGTTCGAAGTCAAACTATGGTTCCAAGGAAAAAGGACCCTCTACCCGCAATAGGCAGAAAACAAGGAATGTTAAGCATATGATTCGAACTGAAACAGCAAAACATGTAAATGATAAAAGAATTTGTGCCATCAAAATAAAACAATACAAAATAGAACTATTCATTTAGTGTGGAAGAAAGAACACAAAAGTCTATCGTCCAACCTAGAGAACCAATTGGATACTTCCTAATTGGCGACAAATTTTTGTAATTGGCGACAAAAAATACAAGTTGGCGATTTTTCTGGCGACAGATATTCAGAAGCCAGAGCCATCCCTGTTGACGACTTTCGAGTTTCCGGAGTTACCTCGCCTGATTAAAAATAACCGGCTATCGAGGATTAATTTTAACATAGAACATAACGGGAGGGTTGCAGGAAAACTGCTATAACTTCTATTTGAAGAAAGTCTAGGTCAGTGATGTTGATACAGCCTCGGGTATAATCCAACATACTTTTCATGACGCTCACCTTTACAGGTAAATGTTAATTGCACTTGGAATTTACAAGATGTGACGGTGACTTAAGGTAGTTCGATCCTAATAAAAATCTCGGACAGAATTTTTTTCTTTTAAGGTATTTTGTAGGTCTTGACCTATATGTTCCAAAAATAAAATAAAAATGATACGTCACCGATCATCTTTTCCCGTTATCTGGCTTTGAAAACCAGGCCAAATTCATTATTTTTCAGCAATATTTACAAAGGATATATAGGGCACTGTGAGAACATGCTTATTGTTTATCTTTCATATAAAATAAATATCAGACAGATCATTTTTATTAAGGCAGGTTCTCTGCCTTCTAGCTGTTGGGTAAAGCCATCTTGAAAAAAGTCTGTTTCAACCAGACTCTTATATTAAGGAGACTACTTTGTATGAAAAGAATCAGAATGATCCAGACTATCGTTAAAAACGCGTACGGCTTACCAGTTATTCATACGAAGGCAAAAAATAATCCATTCATGTGGCGATACAGTGTCCATTTCATGATCAACTACATCGTTTTATGTGTTTATTGTATTTATTTAATATCTTTTAAGAGATACTTTGCCTTTTTAATCTCAGAGCACTTAAACTGACATTTGAAATTCACGATTCGGTTCATTCATAAAAATTTCCTGTGGCGCGCAGTTTTTATGAATGGATACATAGTAACTTCTAGTTTCGCTGTTGTAACCAGAGTTGTTAACCCTCCTGGTCTCACCGTGAGGCTACCGGTTTCGGCAGCCGGTCTCACGTCTTCCGATATGCCTCTGAAAGCTCCCGATATTAAAATTTTCTCTCAAAAATATTTTTCCGTTACACCGGAAATAAATATTGGCTGTTCCAATCACACCCTGCGAGGTAAACAAAGGCTGTTCCATTCACATTCCGCCTAACGAGATTACGCGAGAACACGAATCAGCTGTGTATTAACGACAAAATGGTGTCGCATCCGCGAAAAGGGTAGATACAATTCAAAATTCCAAAATAAATGGATAAAAGAAATGGACTTTTTGAGCAAGAGTGATAAATATATACACGCAGTGTTTCTGTTGTGTGGCATAACCTTTGCCTTAGTGCACGGAGGATGAAATGACGTTGTTCGCCATACAGAAAAAGAGGGACACAAACGTAGTGCTCGACTTCGGACTCAAAATGTTGAAATTCTGTTTACATTATTCACAGTAACTTCGGTGTTTTGTTATTTGTAGCTGAGCACAACCTACCATTCTCATTAGCTTGCACTGATGAGACATAAGTTGTCGAAATGCCCATATGAAGATAGTAAATTTACAGTGACTTCGTTATTGAGTTATTTAATCATATGCAAAAATAATGAAACTTAAGAACTACATGTAGATGACTTGACAGAGGAAGTGACAAAATTCGAAATATCAACATAGTCAAGGGTTAATATTATACATGCAAACTATGAATATATGAGAATGTCCAGAAAATAAAAATATCCAAACCAAATAAGGGAATACACAACAATACGGTTAGCGAAAAAGGCAAAGAACGGACAAATACACTATTGCTTTAAAACACAAACAGAAAAAAATACAACAAAAAAATAATAAACAAACAAAAATGAAAAAAGAAAACATAAAATTAATAAAATTTGACATAAAAAATTACAGCAACATGTATGCCTTAAATGAATGGAGATCAAGGCTGGGACGAATACACAGAAACGAAAATATATAGAACTGACATCCAAAATGAAAAAAAAGTATTTAAAAAGCTCTTCAAATAAAGGATATTTTTAAAAGAGAAAAAAGAATCAAATGGTAATGAATATAACCCGATTTTGAGAACATAATCATATCTCCACGATATCTCTAACCAATACACATCATCGGATAGGTTGACACGTTATGAAATGCAGGATATACCACTCGGGCTCATGCAGAAGCTAGCAAACTACAATAAACTGCCAAGGGGTCACATTTGAAATTGTTTGTGATGGTAAGCAATAAAATGTAACGAAATGTTATTTAACAAGACAACAAAAAAATACGCGAAAGATCAAACATGTATTTTTTCCTGAATTTTGAGTGGTTTTGCATTTTTTGTGTATTGCTTTCACACAGAAAACCCGAAATTTTCAAATCGTTTTGTAAAAACTATAAAGTATATGTTTCTAAATTTTGAATGATTGTCTGTCTGATACCTGTTTGTGTGCATCAGTGTTCTTTGTGTACATTTTACCCCTTTTTGTCATGCAGCTAACTTTTTGTGTGTATTGCTTTGGGATACTGACATTTTATGTTATTCATTCGCAGTATGTTTACTACCCTGGTTTTATTATTTTACACTTTTTAAAAGCCTTTTGAATACTGTTTTTTTTTCATTTTAAATGATTATTTCAAGAATTTTCGTTGGTGTGTATTGGTGCTTTACTATTCATCTTATGTATATCTGTTGTTGTATTTTAACCTAATTTTTTAGTTTGCCTCAACGAAGTTGAGGGGGACTATTGGAGTACCCCCGGCGTCCGCATCCGTGTCCACGTCCGCGTCCGCATTTGGGTGTATATCTTAGTAACTATGCAGTGTACAAAATGTAGGTTCATCAAACTTTGCATGCAGGTGCATATTCGGCTAACTCGCAGCCTTTAAGAAAATTAGGTCTCTTTGACCTATATTTTCCGCTTGGGTGGCTTGCATTCAAATTTACATTTCAGTTCATATCTCAGCTACTATACATAGTACCATTATCTAACTGTGCATATGCATGCATCTCTGAGGGTAGGTCAGCATCCAGGCAAACTTAGGTCACTTTGACCTATATTTTCCGCTTGAGTGACTTACATTCAAGTTTACTTCCAAGTTCAGATCTCAGTCACTGTACATGGTAGGATCATCTAACCTTGCATGTGCATGCATCTTTGGGGGTAGATCAGCATACAGGCAAAATTAGGTCACTTTGACCTATATTTTCCACTTGAGTGACTTACATTCAAGTTTACGTCAGTCACTGTACATGGTAGGATCATCTATCCTCACATGTGCATGCATCTTTGACAGTAGGTCAGCATCCAGGCAAAATTAGGTCACTTTGACCTATATTTTCCGCTCGAGTGACTTACATTCAAGTTTACGTCCGAGTTTAGATCTCAGTTACTGTACATGGTAGGATCATCTATCCTTGCATGTGCATGCATTTTTGGGGGTAGGTCAGCATCCAGGCAAATTTAGGTCACTTTGACCTATATTTTCCGCTTGAGTGACTTACATTCAAGTTTACCTCCGAGTTCAGATCTCAGTCACTGTACATGGTAGGATCATCTGTCCTTGCATGTGCATGCCTCTTTGGGGGTAGGTCAGCATCCAGCCAAATTAGGTCACTTTGACCTATATTTTCCGCTTGAGTGACTTACATTCAAGTTTACTTCCAAGTTCAGATCTCAGTCACTGTACATGGTAGGATCATCTAACCTTGCATGTGCATGCATCTTTGGGGGTAGGTCAGCATCCAGGCAAAATTAGGTCACTTTGACCTATATTTTCCAGATGAGTGATTTGCATTCAAGTTTACTATCTAGTTCAGATCTAAGTAAATGTAAATGGTAGGATCATCTTACCTTGCATGTGCATGCATCTTTGGGGGCAGGTTAGCATCCAGGTAAAATTAGATCACTTTGACCTATATTTTCCGCATGATTGACTTAATTCAAGTTTATGGCCTATTTCAGGTCTCGATCATGTACATGGTAAAATCATCTAGCCTTTGTATACATGCATGAGGGATGGTAAATGAGCACCCTGGCCAAATTGGGTTTCTGTGTCCATGTGCCATAACGAGGCGAACTTTGTAATCGTTGATTACCTATGTTTTGTTTTGTATGTTTATATTTTTTTTCTTCTCCTTATGATTTTTTAAAAATTTTTGTTTGCTTTTTATTCATCTTTTTTTTGCGTTCTTAAGTACCAGGTCCAATCGTCCTTTTCACTCATTCTCACTAATCTTATTGTCTTTTGTTGTGTATTCCCTTACTGGTTTGTTTTTTTTTTTACCTTTAAGACTTTCTAATGTATAAAATTTATTAACTACTGTTGTGGCTCTCGTACAGATGTTTATTAAGTCACCGTCACATCTGGTCACATCCTGTTATCTCCAAATGCAATTAACATTTACCTGTAATAGCTTACCTGTAAAGGTGAGCGTCATGAAAAGTATGTTGGATTGTACCCTGGGGTTGTATCAATATTATACCCAAGTGATTTGATCCAGACTTTTTCCAAACCGAAGTTATAGCATTTTTTCTGCAACCCTCCCGTTATATTCTATGTTAAAAGTTACCCTCGATAGCCACTTATTTTTATCAGGGGAGGTAACTCGGGAAACTCGAAATGGGTCAATTGGAAGAAACAAATTATTGATAATTAACCATCGTTTGATTCATGAGCAACCCCCTCTCCCGAAAAAAAATATTTAAAAAAGTATTTTTGTTTATCTCGATAACTGCAAATTGTGGACATGTTGTCTGATGTTTGTAGGTCACAAATGTCAACAAGGTCTCGTGGTCTACCAAATATTTTAAGTAACAGAGGTAACAATCGGGGTTCTTTGAATTAAGGCTTAAATTAGAAATAAGTTGTATTTATACCTTTTCGTTGATAATTACGGTTTTTATTCCTGCCAGTAAGTAGGAAATGCTAGTGAGCATGGTGAGAAAGTTAGACAAGTATTGTAACAGCTTAACCATCTGATAATTCAGAAATGTATTTTTATCCTGCAATGGTGGTATCTACTAGACGAATACGACCCTACGAATATTTTTTCTTTTTTGTATTCATAGGGCAGACTGGTAACTGGTCCATGATTTTGAATGGAGAAAAGACAGGGCGACTGGTTTGAAACCTCGAATACTTTGACGTCACAGTGTTAATTCTCTTATGATGTCAGAGATTATAACAAAATGGCTGAAGTTGTTTACTGTCTTCCTGGTCCCGCTTCACTAAGAAAATGCATTTTTAAATATGGTTTAAATGATTGCAGGATAAAAACAATATATGTACATTGTCGGAAATATAAAATTTATTTGAACTCGCTGCGAAACAGGCGGTAAACCTCACATTTCTACCTGTTTCTAAAGCTCGTCAAATAAATTTTATATTTTCCAACAATGTACTTATATTTTGATTAAATCAATGTTATGAAAAACTTTGTCTGAACTTTATCTCATAAGAAAGTATCATAAGATATACAGTAGTTTAATTTATCCCGGGATGAAATTACTTTGGTCCCGAAATGCAGCCTTCATATTGATGGAATTTATTACCGCGATAATGTGATATACTCTTCCACTGACATGAAATAGCTGACCTTGTTATTTTAGACATCAAACTCTTATGCTAAAATATACCTTAGATATAGATTTTTATACAACTGCAAAAATTTTGCGGTCGTATTATGGTATGGCGCTGGCGTCAGCGTCTGTGGATAGCATAACTTTGGTTCTAGTGGACGGATTGTTATCAAATTTTGTTATGATGTTTGTTGGCACATGCTTAAGCCTTGGTTTTAATTTTGTGTTCCTTGCCTTGCCCATTTTAGAAAAAGGGGTAAAATTGGGTATTTTTGTGTCTGTGGACAGCATAACTTTTGTTCTAGTGTACGGATCATTTTCAAATTTTAGTATGATGTTTCTTGGCACATGCTTAAGCAGTCTGCAGTGTTTGAAATTAAAATGTAATGTATCATATACAATAGGTTTACGAAAATGTAAACCAGCATAGACCTCAGGCCAAATGTGAAAAACCAAGTCACTATATTATTTTCTTACAGAACAAATTTTTCATAGACATTCGGTCTATGCAGTATAATGACAAGGTAGCCTGAGGTCAATTTTGTAAGACATTGTCTATAGGTCTATGGCTAATTTCGCACACTGAGTCTGTGCATTTAGCCACTAGCCCTACGCCCGAGACTAGTAAAATCAGTCTCGGGCTAGTAAAAATTTGAAGTCACTAGCCCGGTGGGCTAGTTAAAATTGTACCTTATTAACAAAGAATCCTCTATAAGGGCTAGTGAAATTGAGTTCGGGCTAGTACAACATGGGACCTTACTAGCCCTTTAGGGCTAGTGAATGAAAAAGTTTTTGGCACAGACTGCAGTTAAGCCTTGGTTTTAATTTCGCGTTCCCTGCCCCACCCGTTTCAGAAAATAGGCAAAAAAGGGGTTAAATTAGGTATTTTGGTATCTGTGGACAGCATAACTTTGGTTCTAGTAGACGGATTGTTTTCAAATTTTAGTATGATATTTCTTGGCACATTCTTGAGAACCGTTTTTTTTTTTCCTTTAGTTTGTGGCCCCACCCGCTTCATTTACTTAAGGAGGTTGGCTCCTCAAGTTTTGGAATTTCTATCAGATTTTCGGAGTTGTCTGGTTTTATCCATTTAAAGCATCATAATTTTTTCCCATAATTTCACTTTATACATCTTTATAAGCATTCTGTTAAAATTTCGTTAAATTTTATTTATTCTGTCACAATAATAATAATAATAATAATAATAATAATAATAATATTCTTTATTTCAAGAGGGTTACACAGTTAGTAATACAACTAATCTACCCTGAGGCCCTCACAAGATAAAATAAAAACAAATTAACAATAAAATGCATTTTACAATATACAATATAACAATTATAATTGTTCAGACTGAGAACTCAACAAATAGTCTTTTATTTTGCACTTAAAAGAATGAATATTAGGTGCATCACGAATAGATTTTGGCAGATCATTCCACAAGGATGGTCCTGAATACATGAATGATTTTTTAAATAATTCTAAATTGTTTTTTGGAAGAGAAAGATTTCCTTGTATAACACTTCGAAGAGAATATGGATTATTTTCTGAGACATATTTGAATTTATCAACAAGATAAGTTGGTGCATCATTTTTGATACATTTGTATGCAAGTATGCATTTATGATACTTTATTCTTTGGTCAACAGTCAGCCAGCCAAGCTGATTAAACAGGGGTTTTGAAGGGGCAAAGGGGTCTGTGTCCAGTATTACTCTAGCAGTTCTTTTCTGCAATAATAATCCCATGAAATATCCAAGGATTTCTGTTTCCTGGCAAATTTTCAATCACTAAAATCTAAAAAAAATCAAGCTCATCAACCTATCATTTTTTTAAGCTTAAATTACTTCATTTTTAGCTCACCTGGCTATGCCAGGGTGAGCTTTTGCCATCACAAGGCGTCCGTCGTCCGTCCGTCCGTCGTTAACTTTTCATTCAAAGATCTTCTCCTCTGAAACCACTGGGCCAATTAAGACCAAACTTGGTCACAATAGTCCTTGGGTGGTCCCCTTTTAAAATTGTATCCGGCATTTCCGTACCTATTCCAAGATGGCCACCAGCAGGGAACATAGTTTTAACATTGGACCCTATGGGAAAACACATTCAAAGATCTTCTTCTCAGAAAATACCAGCCCAATTATAACCAAACTTAGTCACAATGGTCCTTAGATGGTCGCTTCCAAAAAAGGTATCCAGCAGGTCCGTACCTAATCCAAGATGGCCGCCAGCGGGGAACATAGTTTTAACATTGGACCCTATGGGAAAGACATTCAAAGATCTTCTTCTCAGAAACTACTAGTCCAATTATAACCAAACTTAGTAACAATGGTCCTTAGATGGTCCCATCCAAAAAAGGTATCTGGCAGGTCCGTATCTAATCGACGATGGCTGCCAGCGGGGAACATAGTTTAGCATTGGACCCTATGGGAAAGACATTCAAAGATCTTCTTCTCAGAAACTACCAGTCCATTTATAACCAAACTTAGAAACAATGGTTCTTAGATGGTCCCATCCAAAAAAGGTATCCGGCAGGTCCATACCTAATCCAAGATGGCTGCCAGCGGGGAACATAGTTTTAACATAGAACCCTATGGGAAAGACATTCAAATATCTTCTTCTCAGAAACTACCAGTCCAATTATAACCAAACTTAGTCACAATGGTCCTTAGATGGTCCCATCCAAAAAAGGTAACCGGCAGGTCCATACCTAATCCAAGATGGCTGCCAGCGGGGAACATAGTTATAACATAGAACCCTATGGGAAAGACATTCAAAGATCTTCTTCTCAGAAACTACCTGTCCAATTAAAACTAAACTAAGGCACAATGGTCCTTATATGATTCCTTCCAAAAAAGTTATCCCGCAGGTCCGTACCTAATCCAAGATGGCCGCCAGCGGGGAACATAGTTTTAACATTGGTCCCTATGGGAAAGACATTCAAAGATCTTCTTCTCAGAAACTACTAGTCCAATTAAAACTAAACTAAGCCACAATGGTCCCTAGATGGTCTCTTCTAAAACAGGTATCCGGCAGGTCTGTACCTCATCCAAGATGGCCGCCAGCGGGGAACATAGTTTTAACATTTGACCCTATGGAAAAGACATTCAAAGATCTTCTTCTCAGAAACTACCAGTCCAGTTATAACCAAACTTAGTCACAATGGCCCTTAGATGGTCTCTTCCAAAAGGGTATCTGGCAGGTCCGTACCTCATCCAAGATGGCCGCCAGCGGGGAACATAGTTTTAGCATTGGACCCCATGGAATATACATTCAAAGATCTTCTTCTCAGAAACTACTAGTCCAATTAGAACCTCTGCCCAAATTTTTGAATTTTTATTTGAATTGTGGTCTGAATGTTTTAATTTCAGCAACATGTATTACCTTGATTATAATGAGGGGAACCCCTGCCCAAATTTTTTTTGAATGTTGTTCTGTTATGGGTTGTAATGGATGGTGGAGCTTTCGGTTACCATGGAAACTAAACAAGAACACTGTAATTTTAGGGGAAAAAAGTATTCTGCTAAATTTTGTGTTTTGTTTTTCCTATTGGAAATGCCTTTTATTTATGTCAGCCATGGTCCAGGTGAGCGATACAGGCTCTTGAGAGCCTCTTGTTAAATTTCTAACAAAAAATCACACTTATTTGAAATCTTATTTATTTTCAAAAGGAGTAGCGAACCCTCTTAAAAAGATGCATGAAGAATGTGAAATAAATAAAAGTAAAGGTAAAAGGTAAAATATATTTAGGTTAAAAATCAATAAGTTAAGATTGCGATTAAAAATTTTATATAATTAAAAACATATTAATTTTTGACCCCAAAAATATCTCATCACAATAAAAACTTATGTTGATCTCGTCAACCAAGGATAACCCATGAAAATGTTCCAGTTTATTTCCAATGGGGTCCTTCAAAATACATATTATTATGTAAGTATAAATGTAATTTGATTTATTTAAATATATCTAAGGTCAAAGTATTAATAGCAGGCGAAAATGGTAGTGCAGTTGGTCTTTAATGTGGAGTCAATGTGATATCAGTTCTTCCTTATATCTAGTAAGTGACATTTTACTTCCTTTTTAAATGAGTTATGTTGGTGATTGATTTGATGGAACCAGGAAGTGAGTTCCAATCTTGGATAGCCTTATAAAAAAATGATGTTGATTCTGTGCCTTTAATCTTAGGTATTACAAAATCAAAGGGACTTGATGGGTTATTATATTTATGGTATTCATTTATTTTTACAAAGTTGTTTTTTAGATATGATGGACATCAATTGTTAAAGATTATATGCATGTGGTTCAGTCTTAATTGTTTTACTCTTTGTTCCACGTTCAGATATCTCAAACTTGTAATTCCGGTGTTCCTATAGTCTCTCTTAATATGTAGAATAGAATCGGATGGAAGAACCAACTCTCCTTTCTTCTTGAATCGTGAGACCCCTGTGTAAGAGCAGTCTTCACTAATACATTTCAAATTTGATGGCATTTGGTCAGGCATTCTTTCATGGTTTATCTGACCGACCAAAAGATCACCGGACCAAAATTTTCCACATATTTCATATTATCAGAGATTTCCGGAAAATCGTCATGTTTTTTCCGATATTGGTTTATTAATATTTATCACTTCCTGAAATCCTGAGCTGCAAAGGAACTAAAAAACTGATGAAATTCTGGTTCCCGGTTAATTTATTACCTGAAATCCCTGGCTTAAAATGTTAAATCATAAAAATCCCCAAATCCTTACTTTAAAAAAATTTGACGTGGGCATCCTGAAAAAGGGCTGCCCCCTCTCCTCGTCACACATGGGAACATATTAGTTTTTCCTGCAGCAGAATTTGGCGTGCTGTGACGCCATGTCATTTTTAGCTCACCTGGCCAAAGGCCATGTGAGCTTTTGCCATCACTTGGCATCCGTTGTTCGTCCGTCCGTCCGTCCTTTAACTTTTATTCAAAGATCTTCTCTTCTGAAACTACTGGGCCAATACTAACCAAACTTGGCCTGAATCATCACCAGGGTATGCTCTTTCAAGTTTGTGATTTTTATGTCCGTAGACCAAACAAAATGGCCACTGTTACTAAAAATAGAAAATAGGGGTAAATTGCTGTTTTTTGCAAATTACTCAAAAACCATTACAGATATCAAAATTCTGACACGGAATTAAAAATGATCAGCATGATGAGATCTATCTGCCCTGCAATTTTGGAGAATATCTGTTTACCCATCTTGGAGTTATTGCCCCTTTTCCGTAAAATTTTCAGTTTTTCGTTACTTCTGGTCTTATATATTGAAATTGAAAGAAGATAGAAGTGAAGTTTGCGTAACAAAAATGGTCAGCATAGTAAGATCTACATGTCCTGCAATTTTGAAGAAAATCTGACTACCCACATAGGAGTTATTGCCGCTTTTTCTTTGAATTTTCGCAATTTTTGAACGTTTTTACTTTTATTTCAAAAACTGTTTGAGATAAAGGTTAAATGTGAATTTCAAAAGTGTTGAGGTTTTCCAGAACTACAATTTCTACATATGTCCAGCAGGTTCACATCTCATCCAAGATGGCCACCAGCGGGGAAGATAGTTTAACATAGGACCCTATGGGAAATGCATTCAAAGATCTTCTCCTCTGAAACCACTGAGCCAATGGGGACCAAATTTTGTCACAATAGTCCTTAGGTGGTCCCCTTTAAAGTTTGTGATTTTTGCGTTTGTACCTCATCCAAGATGGCTGCCAGCGTGGAACACAGTTTAACATAGGGACCCTATGGGAAATGCATTCAACTGTCTTCTCCTCTGAACCCACAGAGCCAATTGGAACCAAACTTGGTTACAATAGTCTTTAGATGTTTTCCTTCAAAGTTTGTGATTTTTATGTTCATACCTCATTCAAGATGGCTGCCAGCGGGGAACATAGTTTAACATAGGGACCCTATGGGAAATGCATCCAAAGATCTTCTCCTCGGAAACTACCAAGCCAAATTGAACCAAACTTGGTCACAATAGTCCTTGGGTGGTCCCCTTTAAATTTTGTGATTTTTACGTTCTGTTCTTACCTCATCCAAGATGGCCGCCAGTGTGGAACATAGTTTAACATAGGGACTCTATGGGAAATGCATTCAAATGTCTTCTCCTCTGAACCTACTGAGCCAATTGGAACCAAACTTGGTTACAATTGTCTTTGGGTGATCCCTTCCAAAGTTGTGATTTTTAGTTTGTACCTTTTCCAAGATTGAAAATGTAACATCTGCTGAACTGATTTATAGTATGAATGGTTGGTCTATAGGTGACAATGAATAAAACCAGTGACCAGGTGAGCGATTCAGGCTCTTGTGAGCCTCTAGTTTATTGAGGACCTGCCCTTTTTCAATCTCTGTGCCTTGATACCCTGCCGTAGATTAACTGGAACTGTTTTTTTTATCCTTTTAATCTGTAATCAAGTCTTTTTAGATTACTTTTTATGCCCCCGTGAAACGAAGTTTCGTGGGGCTTATAGTTTTTGGTCTGTCTGTCTGTTTGTCTGTTTGTCCACAAAAAACTTTAACATTGGGTATATCTTTTGAATGGTAAATGATAGGGCTGTCATATTTTGCATGTGTATTCCTTGTGGCAAGACCTTTCAAACAATACCAAAATTATGGACCTCGTGACCTTGACCTTGACATGTGATGGACTTTTTGAAAAAAAATAATAAACTTTAACATTGGGTATATCTTTTGAATGGTAAGTATATGGCTTTCCTATTTTGCATGTGCATTCCTTGTGGCAAGACTTTTTAATTGGTACCAGAAAAGTTAACCTTGTGACCTTGACCTTGGCCTGTGAACAACTGCATAAAAACTTCCAACATTGAGCATATCTTTTGAATGGTAAGTGATAGTTCTTTCATGTGTATTCCTTGTGGAGAGACCTTTCAGTTGGTACCAGAATATTTGACCTTGTGACCTTGACCTTGGCATGTGACTGTCCGGTAAAATTTCACCAAAAAATGAAATTATATTTTGTTTTATTTTATATGTATATAGAAATTAAACTTGTTTATGATGAAATGTTTCTTGATATCTATAGAATTTTTTTTTGTAAAAAAGATTTTTTAAATCATTCAGCATATTTTCTTCATTTATTCACTTTCGTTTTACATGTATTTAGCTAGGCTATGGAATAGCCTAGCTATATAGATAGTTCTTGTGGGGAAGTAAGGAGTACGCTTGCGCAGTGAGGACGCATGCGCAGAAGACTACTGACCAATAGGAATTTCAGATTCTCGAAAATCAAAATGGCGTCCAGTTTCGTCCTGATAAAACGGGGCGGGGTTTTATTTTTCTGTTTCCTTGTGGAACATTTACTATAGGTGGTACTGGGAACAGGTTTGTAGAGGATGATGGGATTGGTATTGCAATATCGCTTAGCCAGATTTATAAATATAGATATGATAAAAAAGAATAAGAACAGTAGTGTATAAATTTAAAACCAGAAGTTAATAAATAAAGATGAGGTATTGTGCAATAATCAATAATATACAAATACTATAAAAAGACTTTTCAATTGTGTTAAACAAAGCGTGATTGTAGTTTGTGGAGATACTTGGGCAATGGAGAACGAAAGGTGGAAAGAGATAGAATTGTGTTTTTTGCGGAAGAATAAAGAGCTACCTGTGTTTATTTGTGTGTGCTGTAAAAGGTTTATGTTTCGAAGCCAAGTACACGAGAAAGAATTTAATGCAAAAGATGAGAGGCTGAACATGTTGAAAGAAATGTTAAAAGGAGACAAGCACATTGTGTGTAAAACGTGTAACTCTTACGTGTGTAAGGAGGCTATACCTCCTCAAGCAATGATAAATAAATTAGAAATGGATAAAGCTCCTTTTGAAGAATTAAATATGCTAGAACAACATTTAATTTCTCCAGTTTTACCATTTTACAAAATTGTGACCAATAGAAGAAATTACAAAGAAGTACCGACAAAGGCTTACTTCAAGTATTGATTTGAGTATACAAATACATCATGAGCCACCACACCCTTGTCAATCAAACACGCAATTTTCTGTCCAAGGCTATTCCATAGCCTAGGGTATCGTTTTTATTTCATAAAAACCATTATCCGATTTATATCATCCACTTATGTTTATAAAGTCCCCTTGTGTTTTCTAGTTATATATGTATTATATATATCAAGGATGAGGGATGTTACTAAAAATATCTATTATTTCATTTCTTCTCTTCTGTGAATACCTCCACTTTTGGGGAACCAGTATTGATGATCCCTGGTGTAATCAAAGTACTGATAAACAGAACACAATGAGTTGGCTATAAATGTTCCAAAAAGGGGGGGGGTGAAAATTGTTTTCTTAATAATGCTTGGATAATGATTGGAAGGGTTCATTTTGGTGACTTTTGTGTTTGCATCCAATTGCAATCATCATTTGATGTGATTAAACTTTTCTGTTGATACCAGAATTTATTTCCACAAATTATTTTGTCAGAAGGACATTCATTGTTCAAAGTTGCTAAATGTTTCTTCTTTACTTCTACCTGGGGGCATAAGTGTTTCACAAAACACATCTTGTAATTGTAATGTAATCAATTACAGTTGAAAAAATATGAGTAATCATGATTACATTTTGATTTCTTTAAGATAAAAGTCGGTGATGTAACATTTATTGCAGGATTTTTATGTTTACATACATGTAATTTCATATGAAATGACAGTTTATTCTTAATGAGCCTTAAATAACCAGAACTCATCTAATATTTTACTACGTTAGTTTTTGCCCAATATATCTCAATAAGAACTTCACATGTCAAACAACATGAACAATCAGAACTCAACTATTTCCAGTTGAAATGAGTTCCATCCTTGAAATTTTAAACATTTTTAATTTAATAGGGAATAAACTGACAAAGGCCTGAATTACACATAATGACAATATTTACTTCTAAAAATTTAATTTGTTATTTTCTAAAGAAATAATATTCATTTATATTCCTTTGATAATTGTTTATCTGTTTTAATAAATTAGATTAAGGACAATCAGATCTTTGGATCATAAAAATGACAAGATAATAATTGTTATAAAAATATGCATACATGTGAATCTCCCAACGGGAGGCCAAAATCTCCTGCTTTTTTGCCCCTCTTCTGCCCCTCCCATTTTTTTTCAGATCTTCCGCTTTTTCAAAGTTTCAACAACGAAAATATCAAGTTGCCATTTTTGTTATTTTTGTTGAGAAAAACTCCAAGTAATTCTTAAGAATCAATACAGGTGACACAGGTAAACATAATGAGAAGGCTAATTAGGATATTATGAGTGGTGATGATTACATAACAATTACTGCTATAGTGCTATAATTGACAACTTTATAGCCAGGGGTGTATATTTCCACGGGTCAATGAACAACTAACGGCAATCATTACCTTCAGTCACCTGTCAATCTAGCTTTACCTGTATGATTTTTAAGATCATATGTCTTTAAAAGTAGAGTTTTGCATTGCAAGAACTCCCAATTTTTGTGTTTTTGTACTAAATAGATACATTGATCACCGTTTTTATGATGATTTTTTTCAATTATTTTACGAAAATACGTCTGGGTTGTCTCCCCTGTATTTTTTGTCTTCAACTAACTGATTATTTTTCAGTACTGTTGAGATTTTATGCTATTTCTTGCAATTCTTTTAGACATTAAAACTTATTTTTCAAATAAAAATAAGCATTAATAAGCATTTAAAGCACCATACAAAATCTTTTTTTTTTCACAAATACCGTATTTACAAAAATCAAATAATTCATTAAAAGGAAATGTACCCCCCCTCACCACAATTTCATTCTAGTAATGATTATACAACTGTCAGTTAACAAATTGCTCGACACTTAATGTTAGACATGCATTGCCAATATGTTAAACAGATCTAGCACATGACATTCTTAGAGAACTGGTAAGCTGTTCTGTATGTGGAGGAGTCTCTTAATATTACTAATATCATATAGCAAAATCTCCAACAAGGGCCTAAATGTTTGTAGGTGTGATCAAAGAAAATATAATGCTGCATAAATGACTGCATTCACCAAAACTATCAAAGGAAAACATATAAACGGTTAAAAATAGGTCGACGAAAAATCTCCAGTTTTCAGACCCAATCTCCAGCTGAAAATTTTCAAATCTCTAGTTTTCAGCTGACAAGTTTATCACATGTATGTAGGTGTCAACTGAATAAACAAAAATATATTGTTGATATATTCATCAGTGTAAAATACTGGTTACACAATTGTCAGATTTTAACAATAATTTCAAAACAATTTCTTAATTAAGTTTGTATTTGTTAATAGAGAAACATTGAGATGTATATTCCGATTTACAGTTGTAAGCCTGCTTTTGATTGGATGAAGTTCCTTGAATGTCAACATATATTCAGAAAACTGCCAGGTAATATAAGTTGGCATGGAAATTGACGTCATAACATGAAAACAACATGGTGAAATTGATAAGAGTAATATTTTTCGCAGATTTCATTTCACTGGAGCTGTTCATCGGAATTCAGGTTACAGACGGGGTATATAGCGTGATAGACCCTGGATGTTTATTATATTTCCTTCATCTTCGCCTTAGGAAATATAAGAAAACATCCAGGGTATGTCACGCTATATACCCCGTCTGAAACCTGAATAACATATAATACAATGTATATAATTTTAAGTCAGAAAAGACACAGCTATAACCTAGTCTTTTATGAAAATTGTGCTGTATCAATTGTGAAAAAAGTTGACAAATCACTAAAAATTTATATAATTATGATGAATGCAATATCATTGTAAAACTGATACCTCTTCACTATTCTCAACCAAAGTGTATATGGCATTAAA
>MJUU01001509.1:2411-13182 GCA_002080025.1 Modiolus philippinarum
ATGAGCCTTTGCATCTTGTTATTACTGGTAGTTGATGAACAATTAGATTATTCAAAAGTTGACAAAATCGACTACCTCAACACCAATATAACAGAAACTTTACAAAAAAGGAATATACTACTGAGTGGAGAGTAAATGTTGGCTTAACTTGTAATAATCTGAATCACTGTTAGATAGGTTGTTCTAAGCATCAAACAGTTTAAGCATTGTATTAACATTTTGTCAACACCTCTTTAAGACTGTATTGACAAAATGGTGAATAAATTAATGTGATATTTTAAAAACTAAATGCAGAAGTACAATAACTGAATATACATTTAAGCAAAGGTATCCAAAACACATTTTTATTTACATAATTTACAATATTTCCAGTTTATTCAAATTATATATGATGGTGGTTCATTGTCCAATACATATTACATACATAGTATGTTGCATTTGTACATTAATCATCACACAGATCAGTATGTATAAATATAAGTCTAAACATACATTATATACAACACATCATTGTACAGACATTTCAAATACTTACAAAAGACAGAAAAAAACATACAAACATTTAGTTAGAGGGCAACAAAAACAAGTTTCAAGCTTAAATGATGTAGATAATGTAATTTTTGTTGTATGTCGTTCTGGTATTACAACCTATAACTTATATCAGCTTTTAAAGAGAATACACAATTTATACAAAACATACCAAATTTTGTAATGAATGCAAGAGTCCAACAAAACATGAAAGATAATGGTAACCGATTAGATTAAGCATTGTTTCTAATCCTTGTCTGTTATGCTTAACTTCATTTCCGAAGTGTATGTATGACTCTCCAAAACTACATTATTTCGATAAATGTATCCAGTAATAGAATAAATTGATGTATTGGTCACATAAATAGGATAAATTCATCTTATTTTATCAGAATTTACATCAACTGACCACTGTTAAGTTAGCTTTATTGCATAAATGCGGTTCCCGATTTACAAATTAATTGCGGTATAATTATGCCATTACCGATTGATCCGTCAAATGAACGGCGCAATCAGATATGTTTATTGAAAATATGTGATAGATAAACCTATCTTAACGATCTTAGGCGGTACAGGCGTTCCATAAATATGCAAAACCGGTGTAGTCGTATTGACTGGCATCATATAAAATAACAGCAGGGAAACATTTTACTGTTGGCTAAAAGATGAGTATTCTAACCAAAATGGAAGCACTTCATCAAATACAAAGGTAAAAAGTAATTGATCTTTTTTGTCATGGTGATGGTGTTTTCCAATAATGGTTAATTTAGACACTTCAAATGGCAGCATGCCACAACCTCCTCAAAATTCACTTACTTCAAGTTGCACCAATCTGACTTAAACGTACGTAGAAAACCAAGGAATCATATCCATCACCTTCCTTATATTCTAATTCTTAGAAAACTACCCATTCCTACTTTATTAATTCTGCGTTTGAAAAAAAAGCATTGTATTTCAGAACTTACCTATGTGATAAACATTACCCAAAAATTTATTTGACATTCGTGCATTTTGAACCTAGAAAGTTGTATAGAAACATGTCCTTTATTTCGGTTTAACGTATTTCGTTTTGGTGCCATCTTGTTTAATGTCTTTAGATTGGACTCCATCTTGTTTGATTTCTTTGGGTTTCACGTCGTTCTGCTTGGCATCTTTATTTGTGACTCCATCTTGCTTACTGACGTCATTTTTCTTTGATTCAGTTTTGCTGATGTCATCTATTTTATTTCCATTGGCCTTTTCTGCGTCTTTCATATCTTTTCTTGGAGGATGAGTCCTGTGGGCTTTATGCAGCCAGCCCTTTTTGTGAAATACAAGTAACAGTACAGCAACTACTGTCACGATAGCCACTGCTACCAGTGCAGCTACCAACCAATCCCATATAAAGTCTACAAGAAAAACAAAATATCATACCGGATTCTCAGAAAATTTAGCACAGAAATATATTGATACCGTACCGTAAAAAAAATTTAACAAATAATGCACAAATGCAACTTAAACACAAAATGAAGACTTACTTTAAATGACAGAATTGAATTAGCCAGAAATCTTGATTAAAGTCTGTAAATGGATAATATTCTTAGTTATGTATTATTACATAACCAATTGTACTGTCCGGTATGGGTGCAAATAGACGAGTTTTCAAAGTCGTTCATGACCACAATATTCAGGGACTCCTAACGAAGAACAAAAACTTTGGCAATTGAAACGATTAAAATATATGAATACCTTCTGTATCAGTTGCCCGAGCGGCTGGACCAGGGCTGTCAGTAGGTTTCTAAAAATAAAATCAAATACATCATAATTTTTTGGCATAAGCTATTTACAAAAGAAAAAATTGCAAAAGTGTTAGTTGCAGAAATGAGATAAGATATTGTAAACAATACAGATTCTGTACTAATACGTTTGTTTACCGAAAAGTTTTTCTCCCATATTTCAACAAAATAATGAATGAAGTTTACACTTGAATGACATTGACTTCTACGCCTTATACGTGCAAAACGTGACTAACAGTACTACGATATATGGCAGCAGAATGTTAACGACATACCGGTACACTGAAACATTTGAAGTCGAATATAATAGTGGGGTGCCGAAGGTCCAAAAAGACGCTTAGTTTTCGAGTTTGGGTGAACGGAATCACACACGGCTAATTTTAGTTTTAAATGATAGAACAGCCATTAAATTTCAAATATTTAGCTGTCGTAGAAAGTTCCTGTGGTCACGATTTCTATAATTTCTCCTTTTTTAATGATACCCTAAAACAGTGCTTGGGATACGGTATCTTTAAAGTTATAGAAAATAGTAGTACTCTCTTATATTCTAATAAAAAGTTATTCACGATAAAGTCAAAACCTGAAATATTTATTTGAATCATAGAATGGAAGTTATTTTTGACTGTTTTTTGTAATTTATCGGACGGGTATTAATGTCGGGGTAAATTTGAGTCTAAATTAACGACATTTATCAATGAATGCGAAATAACTATGCTTTATTTCTGAAAAAATGCCAACTTGAACGAAAGTACATATACGAATTGTACATATGCTCCAAAAATCATGGATGTAATGCCCACCGTTAAAGAGAAATCAACAATTTAAAAGCTAAAATTTGCGCAAAACTTACAAATTTTAGTCGATGTGAAGACCATGCCAATTGGTCATGTCTTTTAAGTGTACAACGAGAGATAACTCTAATCATGTCTTGTCAAAATTACTAAGACAAGCCCAAGTCTAGTTAAGTGGCGATTTCACGTTGCTTGTGTTTTGATTTTCCAAGCACATGTGTTTGTTTTCACGTTTAAAATCACTTTTCCATATCATTTCAGATAATAGGGTTATGTTTCAGTGGGAACGGTGTTGTTAAGATTTATGTCAGTGTGTGTTTTTGGGGAAAATTGACTTATTTATACCAAAAACAAAAGTACGATTTATTTCGCCTAAACTTAGTTTGTTCTTTAGCGGTTCGTTTTAAAATTAAATTCAACCTTTCCTTTAAAAAATAATCCTATAAAATTCAGAAATGCGCAGTTCTTAATATCCGAAAGAACCCCTCATATCACGGAGGTGTAAATATTCAAGATGACGGGCCTTTAAAACAGAATGCCAACTTTGAAACTTGTTGAATAAAGACAACAGACAAATCATTATAGAAAGTAAAAGTAAAGAACTACCCGATAAAATTTACAACGATATTCGAATTTCGTTGCAGTTTTATCTGTGAAAGGAAGCTCTCCTTAAAATGCATCAAAATTTTCAAAATTTTAGGAGCTGACCTTTGACCCCATTTTAAATAAAATGTGACCAAATTCAATCTCTACGACATCGTCATTTCGATGCGCCATGGTATCCTCTTTCCAAATATGTATAATACAGGTGTGTGTTATTTCCCCTAACCCAAAATCGGAAAAATCGTCTCTTGGGCAACCTACTATAAAGCAAGATAAACAATAAACTAACAATTGGTTCAAAAATATACATTTAAGTGAAGTAAAGAAAAACAATATCAAGTAAAACACCATGGATGAACTGTAAACCTTCTCCACCAAGGCCTAAGAAAACCCAACAGCATCAGGTATAACGGGTATAATTCACTGTAACATAAATACTTTGTAGAGACTTTGTTTCGTGGGGATTTACTACATATCCCTTCATTGCTTATGTTACTGATATCATCTTTATTCAGAAATGCTCAGTTGTACCCGTAACGGTTGAAAGCATATATGTATAAACATAAAACATACAATATAAATATATATATGAAACCTTATAATCTGTCAAAATATTTTCTGTGCTGAACGACTTTTTAATAAATGGTGCAACGTGACAAAATTTTAGCAAGTTTTTCAAACCTCTCTTTTCAGGATGTTAATCCCTTATTGTTCAGTGACATACTGTTTTACATTGCTCTAGGTTTTCTTATTCTTGTTTTGTTTATCCCGATGAAATGCCAGCAATACACCAGAATTTGTTGTAAATGTGAATTTTGCAGTCATTTAAAAAAATCATGTTTTTAAAGACGTGGAGATAAAAATAGAACATTTCAAATGGAAAAAACGTTTCAAGTCTGATACAGAATAAGTTAAAGACTGGTCTGAGGATTCAATTTCACCACCTAGATTTCACTGTTAGTGTATTTGGATATTGACTTGCTGTGGAATGTGAGCATAGCTCAATGTTGAAGGCATCATAGAGACTTCAAGATGAAGAACAACAATGTGAATTCACCCCCTTATTCTTTCATTGCAAGTAAAATTTGCAGAGCCACACACATTTATACAAAAGCTCCATTATGACACTTTTCTCTGTGTATGAAGAGTTTTATAATTATTTCTAGCAAATAATGAAATGTTTTCGCCTGATTTCAATTTAAAAAGTTAGCATTTCTTCGCAAAGGAATATACACCACTTTTCATAATAAGAGGCAATATCTAGGGATTTAATTAAGAAAACGTTCCTCACAACTTCACGCACAAAACATATAGAATGTTGTCTCCTTGGCAGTTCCCCCATTTCCTTTCTTTTTCATATAGTAGATATAATTACTGTAAAATTAGCCTACCGGTTGTGCCCCCGGATCGGTAACAGTAACGGTCAACTCTAATGGCCCAGTCTTATCACAGTGATCTTTCACTGTTACTCTCAGTACATGTTTCCATACTTTTGGCTCTTTCTTAAGGATTATCATGGCTGCAAAGAAGGGGAGTAATAAAAACAAAAATCAATTAAAACTTGCTATACAAACATTTTTGCAAAAATGAAAAAGGAGAAGAAGTTCAAGCTTAATGGAAAAAATTAATCTTGAAAATATATAAGACAAAGAGACCGAGATATAGTCAGAGGTATACATATACATCAGTTTTTGGTAGGACTGTCTGATAACTCGCTGTTTTGGTATTATTTAGTCGATATGTTCTGTCTCCCTGTGTTTGTCAATCATTTAATTGTGCCAGGTTTTACATTAGTTTTTGGTAGGACCTGTAGATGACTTGCTATTTATGTATTTTGTAGTCAATATGTTATGTTCCCCGTAATTGTAAATCATTTACTTGTCCAAATGTACAAGTACACCATATCTAAGAAATATAAAGAGCATACATCTCAAACTCCACACTGCATTGAAAGACAAACAAGTCTTACCAACAACTGATGTAAAATTGATGTAATATTTGGTTTTTGCTATTTAAACACTTATTGAAATTGTGGATTTCCTAGGTTTAGGTTCTAGTGCTGCTGATGAGGAATCGGTTTCCGAAATGGCAATACAGGTAATTAAAATTCAACTGCATTTGGAGTTAACATTTGTGTTATGGTCTCTTGTTCATTTACTCCATATCCTTTAGTAAAACATTGTGATGACTTGCTCTTTTGTATTTTTAGTCCTTATGCTCTGCCCGCGATCGATATGTAAATCATATATTTGTTACAGGTTTTACATAAGTTTTTGGAAGACTTGCGATGACTTGCTGTTCTAGCATTCTTTAGTCGATATGTCCTGTCCAACGGTTACGCATTTGTAAATCATTTACTTGTGCCATGTTTTACATCAATTTTTGGTCAGACTTGTGATGACTTCCTGATCTGGTATTCTTTAGTCGATATGTTCTGACCCCCAGTATTTGTAAATCATATATTTGTTACAGGTTTTACATCAGTTGTTAGTAAGACTTGTTTGTCTTTCAATGCAGTGTGGAGTTGGTAAAAAAATTCCTCGTGTTTGAGATGTATGCTCTTTAAATTTCTTAGATATGGTGTACTTGTACATGAGATTATATGTCATGTGTACACTTTGTTTATAACTATTATCTAAATTCATGTCAATTCTAACACCTAAGGTTTTACTCCCTCCATCGTAGTTTTGTCCTTAGCTATTTTTGATATTACTGATTATTCGAATTTCGTTTGGTTTTTGCATTTTAAACACTTATTGAAATTGTGGATTTCCTAGGTTTAGGTTCTAGTGCTGCTGATGAGGAATTAATTTCCGAAATGGCCATACAGCTCCTTAAATTTAACTGCATTTGGAGTTAACATATGTGTTATGGTCTCATGTTCATTTATTCCATATCCTTTCGTAAAACATTGTGATGACTTGCTCTTTTGTATTTTTAGTCCTTATGCTCTACCCGCGATCGATATGTAAATCATATTTGTTACATGTTTTACATAAGTTTTTGGAAGACTTGCGATGACTTGCTGTTCTAGCATTCTTTAGTCGATATATCCTGTCCAACGTATTTGTAAATCATTTACTTGTGCCATGTTTTACATCATTTTTTGGTAAGACTTGTGATGACTTGCTGTTCTAGTATTCTATAGTCGATATGTTCTCTTCCCCAGTATTTGTTAATCATTCAATTGTGCCAGGCTTTACATTTACAAAACTTGTGATGACTTGCTGTTCTGGTATTCGTCAGTCGATTTTTCTGCCCCCCCCCCTTCCGTTATTTGTCAATTATTTAATTGTGCCAGGTTTTACATCAGGTTTTGGTAAGACTTTTGATGACTTGCTCTCCTGGTATTCGTTAGTCGATTTGTTCTGCCCCCCGTTCCGTTATTTGTCAATCATTTAATTGTGACAGGTTTTACATCAGGTTTTGGAAAGACTCGTGATGACTTGCTGTTCTGGTATTCGTTAGTCGATTTTTCTGCACCCCCCCTTTCCGTTATTTGTCAATCATTTAATTGTGCCAGGTTTTACATAAGGTTTTGGTAAGACTTGTGATGACTTGCTATTCTGGAATTCGTAAGTCTTATGTCCCCTGGTATTTGCAAATCATTTATTTGTATCCGGTTTTACATCAGTTTTTGGTAAGACTTGTGATGACTTGCTCTTTTATATTTTTAGTTGACATGTTCTGTCCCCCAGTATTTGCAAACCATTTACTTATTCTTTAGACAATATGTTCAAGATTGCCCCACCCATGCCTTATTTATACATTACTTACTTGTGCCAGGTTTAACACCAAAATATTCAGTATTTCCTTGAAGTTCAATTGTAATATCATGTATGTCTAGCTTGTCATTATCTGTAACCTCAACATTAAATAAATCTCCAAGTTTTTGAGTTTTTGGAATTACTATCTTTTCCGGTAAATTCCTCACATTGGGTGGGAAATCTGTTAAAATATATATCATTAAGAATAAACTCCCCTTTTTAAATTAATGTGGTTCAAATTTCAACGTGTTATGTTGCATGAATAATATGAACACCTAAAATGTTTTACTGAGAGAATAATTTAGATTACCTTTATGTGATAAATACTGCAGCTAAGCTGCTACACAAAGTTCCATTTCGTTTTCTGGTTTCCACACATCATGGTCAGTGACTCCAAAACCCCAAGGTTTTTCTTCTCTATGGATGGCCTCATTACTTTTGTTTTGCTGCCGATTCAAACTTAATATACATATCTTGATGAGGTTGTAGTGCCATAGATATAGACACACAGAGTGCACTGGTATATTTTATATTTTGTTGTCTTTGTATTAAATTCTTAAGATTCAAAACCCGATGTTATCACCAGTATCGGATTCCAGGACTTCGGTGCTGGACCGATCATCGATTTTTCGAAAACTTTTAATATCTTATAAAAACTTTTGGAGTACCACCTTTGTGCTAAACTTCCGCTAATTTTGATATTACTGTTCGACGCTTTGGATATATATACTATTAGTAATTTGTTTTGCGAGTATGGAATTCTCAGCTTGTATTGCGTCGAGTGCGAAGAATTATCGTCGCTACGGAACAATTGAAAATCAAGCAAATTAGCGATAAATATATATATTCTCTATCAGCTCTGAAATGTATTAACTTTTGATATTCCAAATAACCCAAGTTACTGAGGTGTGATTCTCATCTGCACTGAAGATAACTTTAGTCGTCGAATTAGCCATTTACAAAAACATATATCTACTGCAGTCTCGATTTTTTGTTGTTTAATTGCTAGTGGGTCGATGTTTCTGCTGTTGGACTGTTAGTTCCCGAGGGTATCAGCAGCCTATTTGTCCAATACTGCGATGCTGACTTGATATACTATCATACTTTCAAATTGTGGCATTTATTTTTGTAATTTCGAAATGTAATTCTGACCACCTGTTCAAATTGCCCACATCTCACTATTTTATAATGCCAAGTTTTCTTACAATCGACTTGATGAGTGCCCTGTGTTTGTCTATATTTTGTAAGCGTCCACTAGCTGAGGACACTAGTGTTTTTGTCGGGAAACGGATGACAGTGATTGTAAGAGCACTATGCCATTTAAATAATGTTTGTTGACAACACCGCATCCATGAACAGAAAAGACATAGATGCAGTGTTGTTCGACAATTAGTAAAGAATTCCGATCAAACCGGTACTAGGGACCGTCTTGAACTTACTATGAGGTATGAGCAAGGCTCATCGGTGAAGGCCTCATGGTGACTTCGAGATGAAGAACAACAATGAAAGTGTTATTCCATTGCTTGTTTTTACCATTTATTTGTAGAGCTTTTGTCTCATGTGCACTTACATATATTTTGATATGATACAATGTACAAATTAAAATAAAGAGTAAGCTCTCATCTGAGTGATGTGAATGTTAGTTAAGGACCCTCTAGTTTATTTGTTGTCTATGAAATCTTATTATTATCTGGTCTAAAGAGATACAAGTTGTCGAAATAGACATTCATAGAAATAAAATTCACTGCAATCTCATTATTTTAAAATAACACCACGACATTTTATGAAAAGTTAGAATTTTGCTCTTGACATCCTCATCAAATTTTTACTAGCACCGATATGAATCATCTTGGTTTATGTGGACGATTTGCAAAGAAAGAGGAAATCATTGGTAACTTACTTTTTGTTCCGATTGCTTCAATATAATATGATCTTTTATTCACTTTTTTAGCCGACCCCCAATCCGCCACACCTAGAAACGTGGCAGTCAGTGCTTTGTTCAAAATATAATTGTTATTACTTTCTCCTTTACCATCATCATAGATGACTATACCTTTGGATTTGGATGACCTGAAATATAACTATTATTTAATAAGGCATTCTATACCCTTTTAGCTGCAACAAATCATTCACTCAAATAAATCCAGCAGAATTTTACACACGGTAAATACTAAATTTGAACCACAAACAATAGAAGTTTCACAATACATCTAAAGTAATTCGAACTGTAATCCAAATAATCAGTCTGTCAAAATATGGAGTTTGAATCTTCTTTAAAGATGTATTAATCTTCATCTTCCTCTTTTCGAATTGTATTGAAGTAATAAAATTTACATTTTTGATTGGTTCCATGCAGGTTCTACTGTGTCTGATACTCGACTATTAACACTTCTGTGCAATCTCCAAGCAAAACAGAATATTTCTGTTAGCAATTTCTATTTACCCTTCTCATACTTCTAAAATTATTGCAGTTGGAGGTAACATATGTGTTATGGTCTCATGTTCATTTACTCCATTTCCTTTCGTAAAATATTCTTGACTGGGCTATAATCTTGAAAGTCTTTCACCCTTAATTCATGATCATATATGGTATCCACCAATGAAGCTGAAATTATTGGAATAAATAGTTTTTACAATCTTATATATATACGTGCAGTTATCTTAAAACTAATACAACTGTCCTGTATGGTTTTCGGAATAGATAGATATTCCACTTTTTGTAAGATTACCGTCATGAAGAAATAGACCTAATCATTAGGTACCAACTTCCTACAAAGACAGAACTTCAATCCTCTTATTTGCTGGTTATTTCCTGGATATACAGTAATCTTCTGTTTGGTTATTACTAATCTCAAGGGAGGGCTTTTTATTACTAAACTTATTGAAATAAAAAATCAGCTGATTTGTTGGTACTCATCACTAGGCTGATTGTTAAAACAAACCGCATGCTGAGACAGAAATGCTCCAACTGACTTGCGTTTTCTTATATGGAGGACAGAGATTCTATCAATTGTTTGGAACTTATCGCCTGGAAGATCAGAGTAACCAGCTGGGGCCAGTAACTAGAAGCAAACTTAATTTTGCCCTTACGGTATTCGTAAGAAGAATCTTAAGCTAATACAAAGATTTCTCAAAGAGTGTAACTACAAACCTCCCTTTCACCCACTTACAAATGTCGTTAATTTCTCGAAGTGTCGTCTTTTGCCACCTTAGTAGATTCCGTGGATTCCGATATCGATTTTACAGTAAATAATTAGTTTTACATCTTGATTGTGTGATTTATATCTATAGATAAATATTATAAAAA
>MJUU01001509.1:22224-38483 GCA_002080025.1 Modiolus philippinarum
GTTGAATGAAGAATCCATAAAAAATATTGCAATTAACAATAGATTAATTGTGCTAAAATAGAAATTTCAGCTTTTTTCCACTTAATATGCAGTTTTATTTATGATTTGTAAATTAACGATAAAAGAAATATAGGCCATTTTGTTTTTGATATGGACTTTATCACGGCGTAACGCACCAAGCTCGCCCAAATGGGCTCACTTGATACTGGCCGTGATAAAGTCCGTATCAAAAACAAAATGTCCTAAATTCCATATATATCTTACAGTGAATTTGTAAATCAGGGATTTTGTAAAATCCCTGAAATAGTTCGTGATTTTGTAAAACCACTGACCATTTTAGTGATTTTATAAAATTACTAAAATTGTCAAGGATTTTGTAAAATCCATGAAAATATCGTTAGGAATTTAAAAAAAAAATCACTGATTTAATAAAATGTTAAATTTTTCGGGAAAGATGTTGGTGTGTTAAAGCTAATATACTTAAGTTATACAGACATACAAAATTGAATTATTTATGAATTACCAGATCTTGCAAGGACAATTTAATTCTGACCAATATACTGTAATTCATATAAAACTTTTTTTAATATATTGGTGAAGTTATCATTGAAATTTGTACAAATAAACGAAAAATGTTGTCAGTTTAATTTTTTATTTGGAAAATATTATTACCCGGAGTTTCAAGAATAATATTATCTAAAACAATCTAAAATTACGGATGACTATTCCTTTCTAGTAATGAAAATAAAATTGTGTCGTCAAAATTTAACTTCTTGTAGATTAGGACCAAAATAGAACCTGAGATAATCATTCTGTAGAGAAATGAAACGAATGCTACTCACATGTTTTATTTGTCATTCATCTGCATTATAAAGTTAACAATGAAAGGATATGGAGTAAATGCACATGAGACAAAGTCTCTACAAGTTCATGGTAAAAACAAGCAATCGAGCAACGCTTTATTGTCGTTCTTCATCTTGAAGTCACCNCTAGCCGTTACTATGGACCATCAACAGACGGCGTGTTCCTAAAATATGGCTGATGAAGTAGACGCCCACCTCATTAGCATGTTTAGAAGGGAGATAATTTCACACAATGACTTTTCGGACTGTTCAATAATGAGCTTTGCTCATACCTCACAGTAGTTCAATACAGCCTTTAGCACCGCTTCGAACAGAATTCATTGTTAAATGTCGAATAATGTCATTTATAATTAAAAATGCAACGGCAGTAGGATACTGAAAGAAGAAGGGTAGTGATGATTACAAAAATCGTAAAGTCCATAGACATGGCAAAAACAGGAACACAGGAAAACAAAGACAAAACAAAGACGCAAGACAGCCACAATGCACGGAAATAAAAAGACGACATACAGAACTAAGGCACTCGTAATTCCCATGAAAACCGGTAGGTAACATCAGATGCTCCGGAAGGGTAAGAATGTCCTGCTCCGCTAGCGACACCCGTCACACTATCAGTGAGTTAATCCAGGGTTGAGTCAAGACCTTTAATGTCAAATCCATGAAGACGTGAAATCTAGATGAAAATAGACACGTCATATCTTTAAATTTTGTCATGGTGACGGCCAGAGAATTTCTGAAGTGATGAAAGTAACAAAGACTGAACAAATCCCTGAATTAGCAGATTTTGAGACAGTATTTTTATTCTATTAAAAGAATCACCGTATAAACTACATGCTCAACAGTACACCCCATAGGCTTTAGAGGTAGGTATATTGCTGCTCAGAAAGAAAAATTATCATAAATTGGGAAAAATCAAAATACATGTAACATTTTTTGGATGGGTTGAAAAAAATGGGACGGGAGGTGATTACAATCTAGGATCTTTTATTATATTTTGGCTTAAATATTGGTTTACGGTTTACAATGTGAGACGATGAAGAATACGGTTTGCAAAGTGAGATGATGAAGATAAAAGTAGTAAATGTTTCTTTCTGTCTGATAGCTAAGAATAATTTGGATTATTTGTCTTTATACTTTTATTAGCTCACCTGACCCGAAGGGTCAGTGTGAGCTTTTGCCATCACTTGGCGTCCGTCGTCCGTCGTCTGTTAACTTTTCACATTTTCATCTTCTCTGAAACCACTGAAGCAAATTCAACCAAACTTTACAGGAATGATGTACTAAAGGTCCTTTACAAAGATTGCTCATTTCGTTCCGATCCGATAAAAAACATGGCCACCAGCGCGGAACTTAGGTTTAACATTGGACCTATGGGAAAAATCACATTTTCATCTTCTACTCTTAAACCACTGAAGCAAATTCAACCAAACTTTACAGGAATGATGTAATAAAGGTCCTTGACAAAGAATACTCATTTTGTTCCGATCCGATAAAAAACATGGCCGCCAGCGCGGAACTTAGTTTAACATTGGACCTTATGGGAAAATCATATTTTCATCTTCTCCTCTGAAACCACTGAAGCAAATTCAACCACACTTTACAGAAATGATGTACTAAAGGTCCTTTACAAAGGATGCTCATTTCATTCTGATCCGATATAAAACATGGCCGCCAGCATGGAACTTAGGTTTGACATTAGACCCTATTGGAAAAATCACATTTTAATCTTCTCCTCTGAAACCACTGAAGCAAAGTCAACCAAACTTTACATGAGTGATGTATGGAAAGTCCTGTACAAAGATTGCTCATTTCATTACAATCCGATAGAAAACATGGCCGCCAGCATGGAACATAGTATTACACTGGACTCTTTTGGAAAATCACATTTTTATCTTCCTATGAAACCTCTGAAACAAATTCAACCAAACTTTAGAGGAATCATGTACGGAAAGTACTTTACAAAGATACTCATTTCATTTTGATCCGGTAAAAAGCATGGCCTCCACTGCAGAACATAATTTAACATTGGAGCCTGGTATGAGAAAGCCATCCTTTTCATCATCTTCTCTGAAACTATTCAAGCAAATTTAACTAAATGTATAGAAGGTCCTTTGCAAAAATTACTTATTCAAACAGGATAAGACTAAAACACGCGTGCTAATGGAGAACTTAGCTAAATATTAGACCCCATTGGTAATAAACATATTTTTGGTCATGCATGGCATAGAAACATTTTGTCAGGGGAGCGATACAGGCTCAGTGTCTGAGCCTCTAGTTTTTTATTTCAAAAAAGTGTAACAGATAGAGGTCAAGTGTAAATTGCAAAAATGTTCAGCATATCAAGATCTACCCACCCTGAAATTTTGAAGAAAATCCATAAACCGTTGTAGGAGTTATTGCCCTTTTTTCACCGAATTTTTAAAATTTTCGTATTTTTCATCTTTTATTTCCAAAACTATAGAAGATGAAGGTTAAGTGTAAATTGATGAAATCACGGTTTGCCATGCTGTGGCGACTTCAAAACTGATGTTGAAAATTGTTCCTTGACCGCCATTTTCAAAAAGGCGGGAAAATTCAACATTGTCCGATTTCAATGAAATTTGGTTTCCAAATAGATATTGATGTTGCAACTTCAAAACCGGTGTTGAAAATTTTTTGTTGACCGCCATATTCAAAATGGCCGCCAAAAAGGCTGGAAAATACAACATTGTCCGATTTCAATGAAATTTGGTTTCCAAATAGATATTGATGTTGCGACTTCAAAACCGGTGTTGACCGCCATTTTCAAAATGTCCACCAAAAAAGACGGGGAAATTCAACATTGTCCGATTTCAATGAAATCTGGTTTCCAAATAGATATTGATGTTGCAACTTCAAAAGTGGTGTTGAAAATGGAATTCACATTCCTGCTTTTCCCGATTGGTGTCGCTGCTGCATTATCAGGTAGTTTGCGGGAAAACTTGTGTTTCGCGCATGTTCAAAAATTGTTCCCTGTGCGTGACTTTTCCCAGAATCACGACGTCATAGAACGAAACCTGATAGTGCAGTGGCGACACCAGACGGGACAAAATAAGGAAGGTGTATTCCATTGTTCGTTGACCACCATTTTCAAAATTGCCGCCAAAAAAGGTGGGGAAATTCAACGTTGTCCGATTTCAATGACATTTGGTTTCCAAATTGGTCTTGATGTCGTAACTTCAAAACTGATGTTAAAAATTTTTCGTTGACAGCCTTTTTTAAAATGGCCGCCAAAAAAAGGCGGGAAAATTCAACATTGTCCGATTTCAATGAAATTTTATTTCCAAGTAGATATTGATGTTGCGACTTCAAAACCGATGTTGAAAATTGTTTGTTGACTGCCATTTACAAAATGACATCTCGACTTCAAAACTGGTGTCGAAAGTGATCCTTAGCAAGAACGTTTTTTGTCAAAAAAGCCCAGCAAAGAAATATAGTAAAACATGATCAGACTTTAAACACAGTTCAAGATATTGGAGGTGTTTGAGCTACGAAAATTTGAAAAACTGAAGATCAACTGTATAACTTACAATGTTACCTTGATTGTGGCAACTGAAAGCCAGGTGAGCGATACAGGCTCCTGGGAGCCCCTGGTATTTCCTTCTCTTCCTTGCTAGAAGAAGTTTTAGAGAGTAAAACTGTCCCTCGTTTCGTAAAGTTGATTCCGGTACCATATTAGTAGTATGAAAAGGCCGATTCTACACCACCCTACTTTTCAAGGGGAAATCCTGCATAGGACCCCAACTCCGACAGCCAAATGCAAACGGACGGCATTCCTATTGCGCATAGGGTAAATAAGAATAGCATATGTATTCGCTGATAGACAAGTCGTCCCACATGAAAGTGGGGATAAGGACACCTTACAGGGAAGGATGTCACAGATTGATATAAATAAATATATGACATCCGAAAGAAATAATACGGATCGGTTCCAGGATTTCTTTCTGGAGAATGAAGAAGATTTGGAAGATAGCACTCCAACCCCCCAAAAGCAGCTGCAATGCCCCAAACCTGGCACAGGTGGATGAGCACACCAAGCAGTGTCAAAATTGCGGGGTGGAGCAAGGCCAGTGATTTGAGCATCAACCAGGGAAGCAGAAGGCCAGCTGCGGCTACCCACTCAAGAGGAACAAGGGGCAGTTATGAAAGAGAAAGACCGGGAAGGAAGGTCTCTGATGTAGGCATAATAGGCAACCAAGCGAGACGGAAGAGGAGGAGACCATCCCCGTTGAGGGTAAGATGATGGTTAAAGAGACCATGAAGACCCTCCGCCAAATAGCTAAGGATGAGGGTCAGAGGGGGGGGGTCAGTAGGAAAAATAAAGAGGCCTTAGTGAAGCTCATCGAAAAGAAACCCCCCGTAAATTTGCCCGCCAGGAAGTCTTCAGCAAGAAGCAGCTCAAAGCGCTGGCAAAGAATCGCGGCCTCACCAAGTACTCTCAGCTCAAGAGAGACGATCTGATCCAGCTTGTGGAAGAGGACATCAAAAACGCCCCGGTCGAGGATGAGATCAAGATCACCGATAGGCGGGAAGCCCTGAATGGCGCGTTTGGCACGGTCGCCATCGAACCCGTAAAGTCGCATGGCGTGACCACATTTCTCAAAGTAATTCGGAGCACAATCTCAGATGCTCTCACCAAGAAGAAGGGAATGAAGGTGCACTTAGTGTTTCTAGCAGAGATGGTGAAGACCAACCCCGCGACCGGAGAAAATACCTACATCACCCCTTATTTCCTATCAGCCATGACTACCCTCACTCAATCATCTGACCTCGAATTGGAGATTGCCTTCACGATGGAGAAGGTCAAGGAAAACATGGCTAAGTACATACGGGAAGGGAGCGGGTGGACATTCGGACACATCGAGAAACTAGAAATCCTTCTCAACCAATTCCACCCACTCAAGGGGAGCTCCTTCACACCAACCCCATCGGCTCTCGCGAAAAAGAAGGCGATCATCAATGTGAAAAATGAGGATGATCGCTGCTTCCAGTGGGCGATAGTCGCGGCCTTTTATCATGATGAGGTAGATAGCAATCATGCCTACCGCGTAGCTCAATACAAGAAATGGGAAGATGAGCTAAAATTCGAAGGCATTGACTTCCATGATCGATAAATTTGAGAGGCAGGATCCCACCAGCTCTACCCCATCAAGATATCCAAGAATACAGGCCACACCCACGTAGATCTCCTCTTCCTCAAACGCGAAGGTAAGCAGCATTGCTGCTGGATTAAGAGCCTCTCTCGACTTCTGAGCTCCCAGGTGACGGAGCACGGTCATGAGCTTTTCTTCTGCCGCAGATGCCTTTCCCACTTCTCCAGGTAGGATATCTTAGACGAGCATATGGAATATTGCAGTCAGAAGGATGCGGTCAGGATCGAAGTGCCAGAAGAAGGGTCCACCATAGCCTTCCACGGCCACAAAAAGATGATGAGAGTCCCATTCGTCATCTATGCGGACTTTTAGTGCTTCACGGAGAAGCTCAGCACCTGCCAGCCGGATCCATCACACTCCTATACGAAGGCTTTCCAACTACAGCGATCATCGGGCATCTGCTATCACGTGAAGTACGCTCATGTTGATTACAAGGCCTCAGTCGTCTACTGCGGGGAGGATGCGGCCAAGATGCAGTGCATCGAGGAGGAAGCGAGGGCAATCGTTAAGATATACAAGGAGACCAAGCCCATGGTGATAACCGACGAGGACAAGGAGAGCTTCGCAGAAATCAGGCACTGCCACATTTGCGATGAGTTGGGAGGGGATAAGGTTCGGGACCACGACCATCTTACCGGGAAATATCGCGGCGCAGCACACAACCAGTGCAATCTGGATTTCCAGCTCCCGAAGCACGTCCCCGTCGTCTTCCACAACTTGAGCGGGTATGATGCCCACATTTTCGTCAAGGAGCTTGGATACACGGAGGGTAAGATCGACTGCATCCCCAATACCGATGAGAAAAATATAAGCTTCTCCAAGCTGGTGGATAATTTGGAGATGAGATTCAACTCCTGAGTTGTCAATATAAAGGTAAAGGTTCAGGTATGATGATGATGTCGGTGTATCAGTTGTCTCTTTAATGTCAAGTTCATTTGGGTTTATGAGATGCAGATAATCCTTGTAACGGAAACTGAAGTTAAAGGACCTGGCTAGATTTTTGTCTTTCTTCTGGACTAGCTCTTGTATGAATCTGGGTTCGTAAGAATGTGAAAACAAATCTTCCAGAAGTGGCGCACAGTTAGTCCCCATTGGTATCTCGATTGTCTGTTGGAAAACGTGTCCTCGAAATTCGACAAATATATTGTCAATTCAAAATTTCAGCATGGCAATCACATCCTCCTCAGTATACTTTTTGTTGGAATCAGTGTTGTGTTTGACAAAATATGCTTTTTTTCCCCAAATATGAGTACCTTTTACACTTTTTTTGGTGTAGAAAGACGCGGAGTACTGATTTAAATTTTGTAATGTGGAACAGTGGTGTAAGATTATGATTCAAGATTATGGCCTAATGTCAACAAGTTATATGCATTAATACAAATGTTTATTATTAGAAATTTGATTGCTTATGTTCGAGATAGTTTGAAAATTTTGGACATTTATCTTGAATGGAAATTTTTTTCAATATATATCAAGTTCTCAATATCAAAATGGGGAATTGATTTCATAACACATAAATAAGAAATATGTGTGTAAGAAAGGTACTATATTATGCCATCTGGCAACTTTTTGTATGGGGTGATGGTCAGTTGGAACAGTTCAAAATACGGTAAAATATAGGCCAGATTTATACTGGAGGCTCAGACACTGAGCCTGTATCGCTCACCTGACAAAATGCTGAACAGCAGGGTTTTCAATGTTCTGCATGGTGGCCATGCACGTTTTTATGTGAATTTCCCATAGGGCCAAAATAAACTATGTTCTGTGCTGGGGGCCATGTTTTTTATTGGATCGGAACGAAATGAGCAATCTTTGTTAAGGATCTTTAGTACATCATTCCTGTAAAGTTTGGTTGAATTTGTTTCAGTGGTTTCAGGGGAGAAGAAGAAAATAAGAATTTTCCCTTAGAGTCCAATGTTAAACTATGTTCCGCGCTGGCAGCCATGTTTTTTATTGGATGAGAAAGAAATATGCAATCTTTGTTAAGGACCTTCAGTTCATCATTCCTGTAAAGTTTGGTTGAATTTGCTTCAGCCGTTTCAGAGGAGAAGAAGAGAATCTGAATTTTCCCATAGGGTCCAATGTTAAACCTTAGTTCCCCGCTGGCGGCCATGTTTTTATAAGATTGGAACGAAATGAGCAATATTTGTAAAGAACCTTCCATACATCATTCCTGTAAAGTTTAGTTGAATTTGCTTCAGCGGTTTCAGAGGAGAAGATGAAAATGTGAATTTCCCTTAGGGCCAAAGTTAAACTATCTTCCGTGCTGGCGGCCATGTTTTTTTATCGTATCATAACTAAATGAGCAATCTTTGTTAAGAACATTTATTACATCATTCCTGTAAAGTTTGGTTGAATTTGCTTCAGCGGTTTCTGAGGAGAAGAAAATGTGAATTTTCCCATAGGGTCCAATGTTAAACCTAAGTTCAGAGCTGGCGGCCATGTTTTTTATCGGATCGGAACGAAATGAGCAATCTTTGTAAAGGACCTTTAGTGCATCATTCCTGTAAAGTTTGGTTGCAATTGCTTCAGCGGTTTCAGAGGAGAAGAAGAAAATGTGAATTTTCCCATAGGGTCCTATGTTAAACCTAAGTTCTGCGCTGGAGGCCATGTTTTTTATCGGATCGGAACAAAACGAGCTATCTTTGTAAAACCTTCCATACATCATTCCTGTAAAGTGCGGTTGAATTGGCTTCAGTGGTTTCAGAGGAGAAGATGAAAATGTGAACTTCCCATAGGGCCAATGTTAAACTAAGTTCCGTGCTGGCGGCCATGATTTTGTCGAATCGGAATAAAATGAGCAATCTTAGTAAAGGACCTTTAGTTCATAAATCCTGTAAATTTTGGTTGAATTTGCTTCAGCAGTATCAGAGGAATTGATGAAAATGTGACATTCCTGTAAAGTTTGGTTGAATTTGCTTCAATGGTTTCAGAGAAGATTAGATGAAAATGTGAATTTCCCATAGGGCCAATGTTAAACTATGTTCCCTGCTGGCGGCCATGTTTTTTATCCAATCAGAATAAAATGAGCAATCTTTATAAAGGACCTTAAGTACATCATTCCTGTAAAGTTTGGTTGAATTTGCTTCAGCAGTATCAGAGGAGTTGATGAAAATGTGTTTTTTCCCATAGGGTCCTATGTTAAATCTAAGTTCTATCCTGGTGGCCATGTTTTTTATCAGATCAGAACAAAATGAGCAATCTTTGTAAAGGACCTTCCATACATCATTCCTGTAAAGTTTGGTTGAATTCGCTTCAGTGGTTTCAGAGGAGAAGATGAAAATGTAAATTTCCAATAGGGCCAATGTTAAACTAAGTTCCGTGCTGGCGGCCATGTTTTTGTCGAATCGGAATAAAATGAGCAATCTTTGTAAAGGACCTTCACTGCATCAATCCAGTAAAGTTTGGTTGAAATTGCTTCAGCAGTTTCAGAGGAGTTGATGAAAATGTGAATTATCCCGTAGGGTCCTATGTTAAACCTAAGTTCCGCACTGGCGCCCATGTTTTTTATCGGATCGGATCGAAATGAGCAATCTTTGTAAAGAACCTTCCATACATCATTCCTGTAAAGTTTGGTTGAATTCACTTCAGTGGTTTCAGAGGAGAGAATGAAAATGTAAATTTCCCATAGGGCCAATGTTAAACTAAGTTCCGAGCTGGTGGCCATGTTTTTTGTCGAATCGGAATGAAATGAGCAATCTTTGTAAAGGACCTTCAGTGCATCAATTCTGTAAAGCTTGGTTGAAATTGCTTCAACAGTTTCAGAGGAGTTGATGAAAATGTGAATTTTCCCATAGGGTTCTATGTTAAACCTAAGGTCGGCGCTGGCGGCCATGTTTTTTTATCGGATCGGAACGAAATGAGCAATCTTTGTAAAGGACCTTCCATACATCATTCCTGTAAAGTTTGGTTGAATTTGCTTCAGTGGTTTCAGAGGAGAAGATGAAAATGCGGATGAAAATGTGAAAAGTTAACGGACGGACGCCGGACGACGGACGCCAAGTGATGAGAAAAGCTCACACTGACCCTTTGGGTCCGGTGAGCTAAAAATGTAGGACACAATATCTACCTTTTGAGCTATTGTTGTAGGTATAACAATACATACGGAATCCAATCTGCCATGCAACCACTTTTATATGATTTGCTCTAGCCATCGAGTCGGTAATACGGAAAACACCTCGAGTTGAAAAATTATCGAAATTTCTGGGACAGTATAGTTCTATTGGAGTTGACTCAATCTTAGAGCTTAAATTCAACGGACAAATTATAAACTTTATAAAAGAAAGGGAAGAGTTATCGGGAATCGGTGAGAACACTGTCTATCCCATTCACCAAAGATAATTCAATATCAAAAACTCTTACGAAGCTAAAATCTGGTAAAGCGTAAGGTATAGATAATAAACCCAATGAATTTCTTAAATTTAGGGGGTGACATAATGAGTAGATCGCTCGTACATTTATTAGCCGAGTTGCGACGAAGTCGAACTGGGCTTATACTTTGATGAGTGGTGTCTAAATGAAACTTGGCACAGACATGACTCATGATCAGAGGAGGAACCCTATCGATTTTGAGGTATGTGCGACAAAGGTCAAGGTCACAACTTCTAAAAATAGAATAAAAATTAAACATCAGGAATTTAAGCCTAAAAACACACGTTAGGTATTATTTGAAAACAAAAAATAGCTAAAAAAATTTTATCGTTCATACAAAGGTACTCTTTTTATTGCTAGAACATCTTCAATTCATTTATTAGTTCTAATTATGTACACCATCACACTTTTTGGGGTTTCATTAACTTAAAAAAAGATACAACGAAAAGTCAAAATTTAAAGAAGGGAGGTAATAAAACTAAGGGAGGTAATAAATATAATGTGAAGAAATATTCAATATATCTAAAAGTCTTTTGCAATTTCTAGCTAAGAAAAATCTTAGATGAAAAAATTACATTTGTGTATTTTGATTTTTCGGTAAATTTCCTGAAACTCGGTTTCAGCAATATGAATTGCCTAGATTATAAGGGAAACCCCTGCCCAATTTTTTTTGAAAGGTGGTCTGAAACGGGTTGTAATAGATAGTGGAGATTTCAGTTGCCATAGAAACCGAGCTAGAACACTAAATCTTTAAAAAAAAAGTATTCTGCTACAATTTTTTCTTTGCAATTTCAGAAATATGTATTAACTAGAATTTAAGGGGCCAAATATTTTTTTTTGAATGGTGGTCTGAACTGGGTTGTAATGGATAGTGGAGCTTTCAGTTGCCATTGAAACAGAACAAGAACATTGAATCTTCGAAAAAAAAGTATTCTAAATATTTTTCTTAACAATTTGCGAAATATGTATAAACTAGATTATAGGGAGAACCCCTGCCATTTTTTTTTGAAAGGGGGACCTGGAATGTTTTTATTTCAGCAATATGTATAACGTGGCATGCCTGGGTTATGAGGGGAACCCCTGTCCAAATTTTGTTTGAATAATAGTCTGAAATGGGTCTTAATGGATAGTGGAGCTTTAAGATACCATGGAAACCAAACCAGAACAGTGAATCTTCGAAAAAAAGTATTCTGCCTCATATTTTTCTTCACAATTTCAGAAATATGTATAAGCTAGATTATGAGGGGAACCCCTGCCATTTTTTTAAGGAGGACTTGGAATGTCTTGATTTCAGCAATATGTATTATCTGGATTATAAGTGGAACCCCTGCTCAATTTTTTTTATAGTGGTCTGAAATGAGTTATTATAGATAGTGGAGCTTTCAGTTGCTATGGATACCAAACTAGAAAACTGAAATTTCTAGAAAAGTATTAGATTTCAAGGGGGACTCCTGCTCAAAGTGTTTTTTAAAGGGGACTTGGAATGTTTTGACTTGTACTACCAGCAATATGTATCACTTGGATTATAACCTCTGCCCAAATTTTTAGCTAAATTGAGACAAAGTCAAAACATCTTGTGAAAGTTCCATTAAAAGTTTCTGATTGAAATAAAAGTATAACTATTTGCATATATCGGATGATGTCCTTATGAAAATAACAAATATTTGCAACTCGGCTTTCGCAATACCAAGCATATAGTTACTTGAATTTATATTTAATGGAAGCCTTTAAATACCACTTTTGAAGGACTCAATGTCAGATGGCAGGGCTATATAGATTCTGGTAAACTGCTCCAGACTGAAATAGCATACATGTGAAATTGAAATAAGAGGCTCTCAAGAGCCTGTATCGCTTACCTGGCCCATCCCGGAAATAGAGAGATGAATGGCATTTCCCATAGGGTCCAATATTAAACTATGTTTCCTGCTTGAGGCCATCTTGGATTGGATGCAGACATGCGAGACATGAATTTGAACGGGTCATACAAGGACTTTTGTGATCAAGTTCCAATTTAATTAGTGGTTTCAGGGCCCTTATTCTTTTAATGAATCCAATGTAACCCATGTTCCCACTGGTGACCATCTTAAATGAGGAATGGATCTGCAGGATATCCTTTTTGTAGGGACCAACTAAGGACCATTGTGACTAAGTTTGGTTCTAATTGGACTACTTTGTTTCCAAGAAGATCTTAGAATGTGTTTTCCTAAGGGTCAAATGTTAAAAAATTTTACTGCTGGCTGCTATATTTGATGAGGTCTTGACCTGCCAGTTACCTTAATTGGAAGATACCATTACATTCTAATTGGAGAAGTTGTTTCTGAGAAGAAATCTTTGAATGCTTTATCCATTTGGACTGATTTCAGACTATCTTTCAAAAATAATTTTGGCAGGGGTTCTCCTGATAATCTAATTCATAAATACTGCTCAAATTAAAACATTACAAGTTTGGTTATAATTGGAAAAGTAGTTTCTGAGAAGATCTTTGAATGTCTTTTCCATAGGTCCTATATTAAAACTATGTTCCACACTGACGGCCATCTTGGATGACGTACAGCCCTGTCGGATATATTTTTTTGGAAAGGATCATCTAAGGACCATTGTGCCTAAGTTTGGTTATAATTGGACAGGTAGTTTCTGAGAAGAAGATCTCTGAATGTCTTTTCCATAGGGTCCAATGTTAAAAATATGTTCCCGACTGGTCATCTTGGAGGTACGGACCTGTCGGATACCTTTTTGGAAGGGACCATCTAAGGACCATTGTGCCTAAGTTTGGTTATAATTGGACTGGTAGTTTCTGAGAAGATGATCTTTGAATGTCTTTTCCATAGCTAGGGTCCAATGTTAAAACTATGTTCCCTGCTGGCGGTCGTCTTGAATGAGGTACGGACCTGCCGGATACCTTATTTGGAAGGGACTATCTAAAGACAATTGTGTCTAAGTTTGGTTATAATTGGACAGGTAATTTTTGAGAAGATGATCTTTGAATGTCTTTTCCATAGGGTCCTATGTTAAAACTATGTTCACCGCTGGCGGCCATCTTAGATAAGGTAAGGACCTGCCGGATATCTTTTTTTGGAAGGGACCATCTAAGGACCATTGTGCCTAAGTTTGGTCAAAATTGGACTGGCAGTTTCCGAGAAAAAGATCTTTGAATGTTTTTTCCATAGGGTCCAATGTTAAAACAATTTTCCGGCGACCATCTTTGATGAGGTACAGACCTGACGGATACAATTTTAAAGGGGACCATCCAAGGACCATTGTGACCAAGTTTGGTTCCAATTGGCCCAGTGGTTTCAGAGGAGAAGATCTTTGATTGAAAAGTCTACGACGGACGGACGGACGACGGACACCGGACGCCAAGTGATGGCAAAAGCTCACCCTGACATAGCCAGGTGAGCTAAAAAGGAGAATTTATAAGTCTTTATGTGCCCCGCGATTACGTCTGTCAGATGTAGATCAGTAACACCAATGTTGCCTAAAGAACTTTAGATGTAAAAGTGATTTTGATTGGATAGTGAAAATAAATCCGCACATGCAGAATTAATAACGCCTATGCACAAATAGAATTTCGTACATGCAGAATAATTTACGCATATGCAAAAATAGAATTGTGCATATGCAGAAGTATTTACGCATATGCATAAATATATTTACGCCTATGCAGAATTATTTCTGCATATGCGATATTTCATTTCTGCATATGCGTTATTATTTCTGCATATGCATAATTTTATGCGTAAATATATTTATGCATATGCAGAAATATTGAATTGTGACACAGATACCGCGCGATAAAATACAGAGGCGTACAATAACTGGAATTACAGTCAGTTATTGTACACTTATGACATTCATTTAAGCTCCTCCCCTTTCTTAAATCCAACTGTATCTTTTACTTCAAAGGAAAAACACAAAACCATTCCACAACCGTTGTTGTAATATTTTTACTATGGAATTTTAATGTTCCTATGCTTCAATTATTTTATTTCATTCATGGAAAACGTAAACTTAGCAGAACAAACTATTAACACGATATCATAAATGAAGTTATTGCAAAATATATTATTACAAGAACGAATTTGATAATCTGTAACGTATTAACGTAACCTAGCCGCCAGTACAAGAAAGAATAATCTAAAGACGACAGAAACATCGGAAACACCAAGAAATAAACATATCACTTAAGTAAAGCACACAACAGAAATAAAATGGACACAAGCATACAGGTGAACAATACGGACAAGGTAAATCAAGTTTTAATATAAAGCGTTATTTAAAAAAAACGTTGAATGAGTGTCAAACCAGCCCATCATTGTACATTGTTTACTTAAAAATTCGGGTGTATTATTATGGTACTGAGATTAGTCGTGACGAACGCTCAGACCCGAGTCTGATTAGGGACTTGATTCGACAACAACGTATCATTGCCATTTTCCTAATTCAAGTGTTGGAGGTCCATGTCCTTCCCTACAAACCCTTGACAGATTTGGCTTACATTTCCTGAGCTGCTTCTCTACAGAAGAAGCAACTATATACGTCAGTTATATTTCCTGTACTCCTCTTGATCATTTGCAACCAGATGAATCAATGAAAATTCGTCTGCCTCAACTTTCATTGATTTTATTACGGAAGTGCATGGACCTCAAACACTTGACTTCATAAGATGGCCGCTAAGAAATATGGGAAATTCCCAACTGGAATCATCACGTTTATCATAAAGCTTAGATTTCAAATTTACAGCTTCATTACTGTACAATACAGAGGTCCCCGAGGGTATTCACCAGCCCAATAGTCAGACTTGTCTGACATGAAAATTTTACCTTTCGTGTTATAGAAATTTACTGTTTTTAGCTCACCTGGCCAAAGGCAATGTGAGCTTTTGCCATCACTCGACGTCCGTCGTCCGGCCGTCCGTTAACTTTTATTCAAAGATCTTCTCCTCTGTAACCACAGGGCCAAGGCCTGAATCATCACCAGGGTATGCTCTTTCAAGTTTTTGATTTTTATGTCCATAGACCAAACAACATGGCCACTGTTACTAAAAATAGAACATAGGGGGTAAATTGCTGTTTTTTGCAAATTACTCGAAAACCTTAACAGATATAAAAATTTTGACAGGTATAAAAATGATCAGCATGATGAGATCTACCTGCCCTACAATTTTGGAGAATATCCGTTTACCCGTCTTAGAGTTATTGCCCCTTTTCCGTAAAATTTTCAGTTTTTCGTTACTTCTGGTCTTATATATTGCAATTGATAGAAGATAGAAGTAAAGTTTGTATAACAAAAATGGTCAGCATAGTAAGATCTACATGTCCTGCAATTTTGAAGAAAATCTGACAACCCACATAGGAGTTATTGTCGCTTTTTCTTGGAATTTTCACAATTTTTGAACGTTTTTACTTTTATTTCAAAAACTGTTTGAGATAAAGATTAAATGTGAATTGCAAAAGTGTTGAGGTTTTCCAGAACTACAATTTCTACATATGTCCAGCAGGTTCCCATCCCATCCAAGATGGCCACCAGAGGGGAAGATAGTTTAACATAGGACCCTATGGGAAATGCATTCAAAGATCTTCTTCTCCGAGACCACTGAACCAATGGAGACCAAATCTTGTCACAATAGTCCTTGGGGGGTCCCCTTTAAAGTTTGTGATTTTGCGTTTTTGTACCTAAAACCAAGATGGCTGCCAGTATGGAGCACCGTTTAACATAGGGCCCTATGGGAAATGCATTCAAATGTCTTCTCCTCTGAACCCACTGAGCCAATTAGAACCAAACTTGGTTGCAATAGTCTTTAGATGTTTTCCTTCAAAATTTGTGATTTTTATGTTCATACCTCATTCAAGATGCC
>MJUU01001509.1:42027-58694 GCA_002080025.1 Modiolus philippinarum
GTCAAAGTCCCATAACTCCTATAAAAATTGACGAATCAAAATGGCGGTGCGATATGATCTAGTACATATAGTGACTAACAATCCTACAAAATATGAACAAAATCCAATACACGGTTTCCGAGGAGTTGCGTCCACAAGATCTCCAGTTGTATAGTATTGCTAAAAATGGTCAAAGTCCCATAACTCCTATAAAAATTGACGAATCAAAATGGCGGTGCGATATGATCTAGTACATATAGTGACTAACAATCCTACAAAATTTGAACATAATCCAATACACTGTTTCCGAGGAGTTGCGTCCACAAGAAAGTGTGACAGACAGACGGACGGACGGACGGACAGACGGACGGACGGACGACACACGGACGGACGGACACACGGACGCAGACCATTACTATGTCCCACCGTCGCGGTGCGGCGGGGGACAAAAAAACTGCAACAGATAGAGGTTTAAATTGCAACAGATAGAAGTTTAACTGCAACAGATAGAGGTTTAAATTGCAACAGATAGAAGTTTAACTGCAACAGATAGGGGTTTAAATTGCAGAAATGATCAGCATATCAAGATCTATCTTTTAGACACTTTTGAAGAAAATTTATATAACCTTATAGTAATTATTGCAGTAAATTTGTCAAAGGAGAAGGGGCGATAAGAGCCTTATTTGGCCTAAAAAATAAATGTGGTTGAATTCACAGAATTTTCTCACTCTCACTGAAATATTCTATTGGTATGTCTTTTCAGTAAACAGTAACAGTTCTCAAATATTTGTGTATGATTACTGAGTTTTTGAGCGTAGAAGAAGGGACATATTGAAGAAATTTGTCTAAAAATGACAAATTTGACCAATTTGGACTACTTTTTCTGTATAGGAAATATAGAGCACATACAAGAACCACAAAAATATCTATATGAGAGGTTCAATTCATATATACAAACAAGTTGGTAAATTATCTAATTGGTTCTTGAATGTGCTCGATATTACCGGTGAGGAAAACTGTATGAAAATCTGCCAAATTTGGTATATTTCTATGAAAATTCTCAAAAGTAGCCTTTTCATGACGTCAGAACTGTACCTATTGTGATGTCATTGGTTCTAACTTTTGTATTTTTTTCTGTTAATGGGATCTCAACTTTGAAACGAACATGAAATAAAATCTTTAGGTGCAACTAAGAAATTCACTGGAATGTTGGGCCAAATCAACCCCTTATCACACCTTGTCCTTTCATGATCTTTATATATTCATCTATATATGAAAACTATTTGAGTTAAAGATTAAGTTTTGATTGCATAAATGATCAGCATGTCAAGGACTACATTTTTTATGAATAATTGAATTGTCCGAACAAATTGTTATAGGAGTTTTTAGCCTTTTATCGTCAAAGGATAATGATTATAATACTTCAAAACGATGCTAGACAGAGGTTAAGTTTAAATCAGCAAGTGAAGCGGTCAGTTTTATATTCATGTTTAATTTTTTCTGACAAATCCTTGAAGGTGTTATTGCTATTGTATCGTCAAATTTAGTCATAGTTGAACATTTTGTCCACAACTGATTTAGTTTAAATTTCAAAATTGTTTAGAATCAAGAGTTACCTTCACAAGCGAATTATCCAACGAATCCTTTCAGAGTTGTGCCTTTCTATCACTATTTAGGGACCGACCATTTAACTTGAAAGGGGGGGGGCTATGGTTTTTTTCTAAAAAAATATTTTGGACCTGATTTTATGTGAAAAAAATATTTTGCTGCCAAAATGCTGAAAAAAAATTTCTGAAGGAGGCTTTCTGCCCCAAAAAATAATGTTAATTTTGGAAAAAAAATATTTCGTTGATACACTTGAAAAAAGTAAAAAGATTTTTTCGCGCAAAGCGCGAAAAAAATTTTCTGTCCAGAAAAAAACCATAACCCCCCCCCTTTCAGGTTAAATGGTCGGTCCCTTAGTATTTTTTTTTATACATTTCAACAATGATTTTGAAATACAGGTTCAATTTACCTTACCCAAAGATTAGCATGTCAATGGGTATATTGTGACTTCCAAGTCGAATTTGTTCCATGAAATTTTTAGTGATTTTTGCTTTTTTTTGCTTACCTGGCCTAAAACGCCCTGTGAGCTATTTGTAACACTTGGCGTCGGTCTGTCGTAAATAAAAAAAAACGTATCCTCTGAAACCATCGGGCCGATTTTAGTCAAACATGGCCTGCAGCATTATCATAGTATTTAGTCTCAAAATTATATATCCGAGGAGTCCGAGGCTAACGACATGGCTGTCGTTAATAAAGGTAGAATATATGGGTAAATTACCATTTTTGGCAAATAATTAAAAAAATCGGTACAGATATCAAATAACTGAAAAAATATACAATTTTGAAGAAAATCAAATGACCCATGTTAGTGTTACTTCCCTTTTCAGTAAAATTTTCAAATTTTGATATTTTTCCAACTCTAACAAACAGCGGTCAAGTTTAAGTAGCAAAAATGTTAAGTACATCAAGATCTACACTACTTTCTACAGTACTTTCCTTTTATCGTATAATTTTTTAATGATTTTTATGTTTTGTCTTGTATTTCAAAGACGATATGAATTGCAAAAATATTCAGCATGTCAGGGATACATTTTATTGATTTTGGAAGAAGTTGTCCGATGAATCGTTATAAGAGTTATGGTCCTTTTATCGTCAAAATTTGCGTTTTTTATACTTTTGTTTTATATTTTGAAAACGATTTTGACAAGGAAATTTAGTTTAAAAAGCGAAAATGTTTAGCATTTCAAGAACTACATTTTACTCTTCATTGTCGAAGGTTACAGAAATGGATTTCACCTTCGTGCTTTTCCCGGATGGTGTCGCTGCTGCACTATCAGGTAAATCGCGGGAAAACTGGTATTTCACGCATGCTCAAAAATTGTTCCTTGTGCGTGAATTTTCCCGGAATCACGACGTCATAGAACAAAACCTGATAGTGCAGTGGTGACACCAGACGGGAGAAATTATGGAAGGTGCATTCCATTAATGCCTTTTTATCGTTTTGCGATTTTTTTTAAATATATTTTGTTTTTTATTTAAAAACGATTCGAGATGGAGGTTAAATTTGAATTACAAAATGTTCAGCATGTCAAGGACTACAATTTTTATTTCATGATCAAGGGTTTTCGACGAATCTTTAAGGAATTAGTATTCTTTTGTGATTTTGATACATTTTGTCTTATGTTTAAAAAATAACAATTGTGATTTTTTAATACATTTTGAGATATAGGTTAAGTTTGAATAGCAAAAAATGTTCATTAAACCAAGTAAAACATTGTATTTTATAGTCGAAGTTTTAACTAGATTATAAGGGGAACCAATTCACATCGTTTTTAAATTGATGGTCCGAACTGGGTTGTAATTCATGGAAACCAAACCAGAAAATTGATTTTTTTTTATTTCAACACTATGTAAAAACTAGATATGTTTTGATTTCAGGAACATGTAAAATCTAGATTATAAGGGGAGCCCCTGCCCATTTTATCGAATGTTGGTTTGAATGGGTCGTGATAGATTGTCTAAGGTTTGCTTGCCATAGAAACTAAGACAGACGCATATAGTTCCTAGTAGTTTGCGTGCATTTTTTCTTTTTTTTTTTCATTTTTATGAATTCCTTAATTTTATTTAAGGCTAAGGCAAGTATAGGCATCAAATGTGTTGTAGAAAAAAAGTTTCCATGATATTTGTTCAGGAACCTTTATCAAGGCCAGGAAGAGAGATTATTTTTTTTTTCATTTTCGGAACTCTTTGGACTTGTTAACTTTGGTAGCCTAATGTCGTGGGCTGTCAAGGAAAACGTAACCGGTAGAAAATTTTGAAGATTAGATTTGATATCAATTAAAGGACAAGTTTGGTATAGACCAGAAATTATTAATTTTGTGGCATTGCAATTTTTTTAATCCTGGAAAACTTTAACATTTAACCCTATGGGAAAAGTGACAAAAAATGATGACTCGGTCCGCAACCTTGTTTAAAACTGTTTTTTTAAAAGAATACAAGACATCACTTGTTCAACACTCTTATCTAAAACCAAATATCATCAGGATTCTACAAACAGGTACTTACAAGCTGCTTCGTATTGTCCCATTAACTTGTGTTCATTTTTCTTATCAGTTCTTCTCCACACCTGAAACACTATGTTGCCTTTCCCTGACACCTTCGCTCTAAATTTGCTGACAGAGCCGCAGCATGTAAATTTATATCTATCACCGAGCATAAGAACTCCATATCCTGTAAAATAGATGAAAACAAAGTTTAAAAAAAATTTAAATTTAAATGGATTAGAGTCATTAAAGGCACCTTACTTTCAATTTCGCCTTTAAGGTCTATTTCTGTTGTTTCCTGATAAGTGGTGTTATTATACATTGTTAGAATTTCGCCTTCATGGTCTGTTTTTTTTATGCCCCGCCTACGATAGTAGGGGGGCATATAGTGTTCGGGTTGTCCGTCCGTCCGTCCAGCCGTCCGTCCATCCGTCCATCCGTACGTCCGTTCGTCCGTACCTACAGGTTTAAGTTTTTTTTTCTGGGAAGGATGTATGCTATTATGATGAAACTTTATCTACATACACATTAGCGTCTAATTAAACAAAAATCATAATAAAATTTTACCCATGCAACCAACTTCATGCTTCACTGATCACAAAAAAAGTGTGATAGTATGAGGTTTACCCACAGGTTGAAGTTTTTTTTCTGTGAAGGGTGTATGCTATTATCATATAACTTTATATAAATACACATTTTTGTCTAATTAAACAAAAATCATAATAAAATTTTACCCATGAAATCAACTTCATGCTTCACTGATCACGGAAAAAAGCGTGATGTTATAAGGTTTACCCACAGGTTGAAGTTTTTTTTCTGTGAAGGATGTATGCTATTGTCATTTAACTCTACAGAAATACACATTAGCATCTAATAAAACAAAAATAATATACAAATTTATCTGTGCTACCAACTTCATGCTTCAGTGATCATGGAAAAAGGGTGTAGTATGAGGTTTACCCTCAGTTAGAAGTTTTTTCTCTGTGAAGGATGTATGCTATTATCATTACACTTTATATAGATACACATTAGGATATAGATAAATAAAAAATATTATAGATATTTATCAGTGTAACCAACTTCATGCTTCACTGGTCATGGAAAAAGGGGGATAGTTTAAGGTTTATCCATAGCTTTAAGTTTCTTTTTTTCTGTGAAGGATGTATGCTATTATCATTGAATTTAATTAAATCCCCATTAGATTATAATTAAGCTAAAATAATAATAAGAATATATCCATGCAGCCAACTTTATATTTAACTGATCACGAAATATACCATTCTTCAATACAGTTGTGAGGCGGGGCATTGTGTCCGTAAGACACATAATCTTTTTTTTTTCATTTTGAATTGGAAGTTTTTTGGATACGTAAATATACGGTGGCTGATTTAGGACATCCAATAATTTTTTTTATTTCGTTATAACGAGATACGATGTCGTTATAACGAAAACTATGTCATTATAACGAGATACTATGTCGTTATAACGAGATGATATGTCGTTATAACGAAATAATATGTCGTTATAACTAGATACTATCTCGTTATAACCAGAAACTATGTCGTTATAACGACATAAGATCTCGTTATAACGACATAGTGTCTCGTTATAACGAGTTAGTATCTCGTTATAACGACATGGTTTCTCGTTATAACGCCATTGCATCTCGTTATAACGACATAGTTTCTCGTTATAACGAGATAGTTTCTCGTTATAACGAGATGCCATGTCGTTACAACGAGATAAGAAAAAAATAATTGGATGTCCTCAATCAGCCACTGTACAATTTAGATCTTTAATAGATACAAATTGCATTTTTTTCATATTATAAAGTAAAAAAAAAATGACAGTCTGAAAGTATTCTTATGATTGAGTTTTTAAAACATGCAATTTTTGCAATATTACTAACAACTGTTTGAAGTTCAGACTGAACTTGTACTTGTCATTAAGATTATTATCTTTCAGCTATTTGTCTTAAAAAATTAAAAGTGGTATTGAGTTTTTTATTACCACTGGGTCGATGCCTTTGCTGGTGGACTCTTTCTCTCCGAGGGAATTCCTTAACCAAGTAGTATATAACAAGATACCGAAGTAACGGTCAAATCATTTTCTGCATATGCACATTTCGACAACTTATGTCTCATCAGTGCAGATCAGACCAAAACATTTGGAAGTCAATTAACCGAAAAACGTGTAAAAGCTGATAGAGAACAATTAACCAAAAGGATCTACATACAATATATATTTCGAAGCTGACCCGATAATCGATTATATTTGGAAACTTGCAATAAATAAATTTCGGAAAATTTTGTATAAAACTGAGGAGTATCTCCCTCATGCAAAGCTCTGTCCCTAGTCGATGTTGGCTCTCCATTTAATCCTTTTGTTATTTGTTCTTTAATAGCTTTTATACATCCTTGGGTTAAGAGTCATCTCTGATCTGCACTGAAGAGACACAAGTTGTCGAAATGGCCATGTACAGAAACTAAAACAGTAATTTCGGTATTTGGTTGTTTGAACCCACGAGTAATTGTAATTATTTAATAAACAATAAGATAATATGAATTAAACGCACAACAGACAAAGTCTGTAAAAATGCATTGTAAAAAATGCAAGAGTGTTTCACGGAACGCATGTTTCGCCTGCACTATATATATCAAAGAATTCCTGTTTTGCAACTTCGGTATTTTTTATGCAACTTTGGCATTTTTTGTGTATTTTGTTATAAAATGACAAAGTACAAAAACAGCATGAGAAATAGAGCAGAACAAATTACATGGTAAACATTTAAAATACTTATTGGAGAATTCCTGCAAGTTTGGTTGGAAAGTACCAAGCAGTTGAGGAGGAGTTGCTGATAATGGGGGTATACCCTAAGACTTCAATAAGCTAAAATGACAAATTCCAAAGACAGCTAGAAAATCTAAAAAAATATATTATAAAAATAATGCATGGTACATATCTGCAATGTATATCGAACCATTCCATCACGTTTGGTTGAAAAGTACCGAGCAGTTTAGAAGGAGTCGTGGATAATGGAAGTATACCTTAAGACTCTAATAAGCTAAAATGACTTATGGTGACTCCAAGATGCTTAGATATAAAATCAGAAAATTTTTCCAAGGGGTCTGAAATCGGTTGTATTGCATTGGTAGCGATGTAAACCAAACTAAAAACTTGAATTTGTTCTCTGCAGCTAGATATGTATTAAATATAGCATGAATAAATCTTTCTTTGAGTGCTCAATTTTGTTTGAAAGGGGTTCTCATAATTCCCAAAAATTTGATTTGTGAGTTTGTTTTGCTCGCTCTGTGAAAACAGTTATGACTTGTTAGTCTTATAGTTTTAATTTCCTCTAACTATGTTAACATATCTACCCGCCGGGTTCTTGTCCACCTTCTTGCTCTTTCCTTTGCCGGCGTGACCTATGGTCTTGTTTTCACAACTTTGTGCTGCATACGCTGAAAACAGCATGCGACAATGAGAGAGTAACCCGCATTATGATACAAAACTGTTACATTATAACGTATAACTGGCTATTTAGGGGACAACCATTTGATTTTTCGAGGGAGGCTTGTGTAATTTTGCATTGAAAAACTATTTATTTTCATGAAAATCTCGAACAAATTATTTATTTTCATCAAATGGAACATCAAATCATTTATTTGCATTTCCAGCAAAAAAAAAATTTATTCTTCAAATCAAAATTAAATTATTTATTTTTCATGACAAGTTGGAATAAAAATATTTATTTTCATTGGCACCAAGATTAAATTATTTATTTACAAAATCGCTCAAGCCACCCTCTGAAAATCAAATGGTTGTCCCCTTACTTACTACAATCGAGTTCGGGTAGTTTGGACACGTTACAATTTACCTGAAGGCTGTACTACAGATAAATACAGATTCATATACTACATGAGCATCTGACGGTTGAAGTATTGGAAAACCATCTCCAACTGAAAATGGTTTGTGCGTCAAATTGTTAATACTGCGGATGCCAATTATATTAATTGTAGAGTTTTGTTCAAAAAAATTTCAAAACATATTTTTCAATCTAATATTTGTCAATCAGAACAATAAATGTTAGTGTGGCTGTAACAATAAAAATCCAAAAATATTTATCATAAAAACACATGTGATACTGCTTCACCTGCAACGCAAATATAAAGTCTCATTGGTTTTTAATTGCAAACTCGATGTTGCCAATCTCTGAATAATACTAGTACATTTTGCGGTTTTTCAAGTCCTTGTTCTCCGTTTTTTGTTGTCTTTTTTAATGTCGCTAGGCTTTGATGTAACGTTTCAGGTGTACCCATATGGCGTTCTTGCTGCCTTTGTTTTACTTCGTAGTAAGTCTTCTAAATATTTGTTTTGAAGTTTTTTTTAGTTTAATCAGTCCATGTTATATTTTGAAACTACAAAGACAGTCTGTAAAGTTAATTAAACATATTGTTACTTGTCTAACAATATTGAAGGCCAATCTTTTTTTTTAATGTATGGAAGCGTATTAGTGCCGTGATGAACTTTATTGGCACAAATTTAAACATGGTTGTTATAATATAAATTGTGAAGAAATAAACATAATTATAAAACAGTGAGACATATCAAATATTGTAAATTACAGCACAAAATTTCAGTAACAATTTTGTTTTTTTTTTACATTTTGTGACTTTTGTATATCCGATTGTCTATATATCATCTTAGATGTCCAAAGATTTTGGTTTTCATTTAGATCATATTAGTTAATTATTCTCTTTTCTTCCAAGCGTTTCGACTTGATCTGCATTGCAAAGACATGAGCTGTTAAAATGAGCTTCATCAGAAACTAAAACTATCTAGTCACCAGACTTGCTATATCAGTTCAGTCTAATGCGGAAATATAATAAACACAACATAAAAAAAAACTTCCAATGTCAAATAACACAAATGGTCATTTTTCAGTATCACCTTACCTTCATGAACAAGAAAAACTACAAACAGAATGAAAATTGAACGAAACATCCTTGCTGTGTATCTGATTGAAATAAAGTGCAATGTAACACAGTTTCTGTGTGTTAGGGGACAGAATATTTGTACGCCGACAGGAATGTCCATGGATATATCCCATGGCTACAAGAAAAACAATGAAACGTTTTATGAGTTTGGAAAGAGTATAATTTAAGCATGACGCATTGTTACAAACATAGTTGTAGTTAATCCGTACAACTAACTTGTCGGTCCCGGTAAAAATATTCAAATGATTAATCGTAAAAAACTATAGTATATGAATTTTGATTTTACTTCCCTAAAAAGGACGGTAGCAAAGAGTGCACGTAAAACTACGGAGTTAAGCTTATTTTGCCAATGAAAATTAGGAATTCTTTTCTGCTCCCTGAATTATAAGAACCATAGTGTAAACATGGGTACTAGGTACCAATGATTTATATTCAGGTTCATTAACAAAGAATTAATACCAAACAATATGTACAGCAAATGACATAACCCTATTAGAATACAGATCAATCCGTACTCTTCTTATAAAACAACGGCAGTAGAATACCGAAGGAACAAAGGAAGTGATGATTACAAAAATCGAAGTCCAAAGACGTGGCATAAACGGCAACAGAGAAAAACAAAGACAAAACAAGGACGTGAGACAGCCACAATAGACGGAAATAAAAAAAGACGACATTAAGAACTAAGGCACTCATAGTGTGAACTCCCATGAAAACCGGGAGTGACATCAGGTGCTCCGGAAGAGTAAGCATGTCCTGCTCCACTAGCGACACTCGTCACACGATCATTGAGGTATATATTGTTTTGAAAGTTCTGATTTGAGGCTGATTGGAAATGCCATTTTCTAACCCTTAGACAAAGCAGGTTTAATATATTCAGTGTTTATTATGATATTTTTTTTTATTTCAGTCTCCTTTGGATTGGAATTATCCCTTTTTGGACTTCAAGATAGTCTAGGGGGTATATATTTAAAATTAATTTTATCATCCGATTGAGTTAATCGGAGATATGGAGTAAACATCAATGGAGAGCGATCACATAACAATTTAAATCCAAACAGCGGTGCAATGAACGGTGTTCTTATCCATTATTGTTGGAGATTGAAAGGTTGGTTCCCTTGAAACCAAAGATATTATTTGTTGGTATTTTGCTTCCCATGCCAAGCATTAAGAAGTAAGAATAAAGTGGTTGACTCGGAACTAATATATAAAGCTTCCGATTATGGGTATGTCTTCCTGAATATTGTTGTATCTTCACATACCAGTACATTCAAATTCCAGTCTATCGTCTTGGTGAAGCATAAGGCAGACCTCATATCATTCATAATTGATAACCTGTTGCACTGAAAAAGCTTTACAGGCCTTTCATACTTTTATTCTTCTCTCTACCGACAATTTTGAAGGCTTAAATAGGAATCACACTGTCCGTCTGTATATATGTCCATGTGCATTATTAGTGCGTGCGTGTCCTATAAATGGCTTTTTGGATCTTAATGAAGCATTGCATAGTATAGTTTTATTAATGCTGGTAAACTTATTTGCTTTTGAAGCTTCCTTGTGTTATTCATCTTCGCTAGCTAAGGGTTACGATGCGCTCCTTTCATCTTCAAGAGGAGGTGGACAGATTGTAGCCCTTGGCTATAGCAAACACATGGCTTCACATGAAGAACAGGATTTGATATTCATTCTGGGGCTTGATAAAGTTGTATTTTACGATAAAGGTAATTTTCAGGTCTTTTATAGCAACTTTTACTGTTAACAGAAATTTCCGGCATGCTGGGAGAAGGTGTGTTTATGTATTTCTAGTGGCCAATGATGTCACTACTTGATTTCAGTCTTGAGACTTTTCTTCAAGGTTCCAAATTAGGCATACTTTTGTATGTTGTTTTCTCTCGTATGTCATTTGCCTTATACAAAATTTCATTGTTTCATTATGGACATTATATCCATCATGATGAACAGTTCTAGCCCTTGTTAGAAATTTAACATAAAGCGGCATTTTTTCCTTAACAATCATCCATGACTTCGGCTGTTTTTTATCAATAATTGTTCATTTCAATCATTTTTTTTAAATTCAGTTGTATTCATATCAACAATAGACATACAGAATTGCTTTAGTTAACGACATATATGTCAATAAATGCGTTTCAAACAAGATAAAACACAGAGACATACTAAACACGTAGCAACAACAAAGACTGACAGTCACGCAGGTGCCAACGATTTAATGTACAAAGGCGAAGCCATTAAGTGAAGAGTTTATTCATATTCTAAAATGTACATCCTATTCATTCACGAAATTTTTACAACTGTTGTAATAAAACGAGACAAAATTTACTAACTAGGAATCTGCTAATACGCAGTTGGGGATAAACATTCTTTACTATATATATATATAAATACTATTATATTCTGTAAGACTAAAGAGGTATTAGAGAGAAAGGTCGTAATGACAGAAAAAAATGCATCTACCGTGGACCAGGCTCCTGCATTGCAGATTAATACTTTTATTTCATGTTAAATATCCAAATTAATATTGTTTTTCAGTAAGTATAAGGAATGTCTCTTTCTGTCAAAGGTTTGATGATCAGATTGGTCTTGCTTACAAGTCTCTAGTTCTGTATTGGTGTCCATTTACGCAATATTTTGATTTTCGATGTTTTCCAAATATATACAAAAAGTACAACACTTTCTGTAGCAGAATTTTGAATATAGCTAGAATAAGATTAAAAGGAAAAAAATACATGTGAGTTGTAAAAATAGAATTTAGATCCCAAAAATGCCTTTTGTAGTGTGCATTACCAAAAAAAAAGAAGAGAAATCTGGAAATCGATTACATGTATATAAACGAATTCAAATGATCTGAAATCAATATTTTGCACTTTATTGAAAAGATTGACATAAATTAAAAACGATCTCGCACTAGAAGTAAATCAGGAATAGTTGTCACAAAGCGGACCAAGAATATTCGGCATTTTGTTTTTACATTTGGATAAATATTTACAAACAGTTATTCCCGTAACACAGTTTAAAATTACAATCTACAGACAAAACAAGTAAAAATGAATAAATAGACGGAAGGACGAATCCAATTATTGTTCCCATACTGTTTTAGAAATTTCAGGGAGAAGTATAATAACATAATTTAAACATCTTGTCCAAATTGTCACAACTCTGTCACCAAGTACATATTATAAAAGAACCAATGCAAGTAAAGTATGATTTTATAAGAAACAGGTTTCATAAAATAAAATAAAAGCGTTGTTCCGTTGCTTGGTTTTACCATGTATTTGTAGAGATTTTGTCTCATTTGCATTTACTCCATATCCCTTCATTGTTAATTCATATCCAATACATCTGTGTTTAGTATACCAGTTCGTTAACCTTAGGGTATTGTCTTCTGGTAGTACAAGTAGACGAATAGCCAAAGACGTTATCAATTAATAATATATTGATTAAAATCATTGAAATTAAATGATTATAGTGCCAGGTGTTCTGGAAGAGTTAATAATCAATTCATGGTGGCGACTGAAGTTATTTCTCTTGACTGTTGGAATGAAACTTCTGACGAAACAAGGTCCATATCAGTGCAGCAAGAATTACAAAGTACCAATGGCATAATGACATCAAACTATCTTTCAGTTTGATGTCTCGCTAAGCAAAGAGTAAAACATACTCGACGGATCAATTTTCAGATATTAGATAGGATCACGGTTCCAATAGAACTGAAATCAAACACGTCTTTCCCCATACAATAATGAGTTTTGACCACTGATACTGAAGATAGATCATAAACTGGCTTCAACCGGGCGAGGGTGTTTCAAACTGAACAGTGAGTTTCTGAACGATAAACTGTTACTTACGTACTATAATTCTGCTATCAACACCAGGTGGTCAAGTGGTCCTACATTTTCTTATTTTTTCAAAGTTTTGTTTTTATTCTATATATCACTATTTTTTTTCCTTTATTTTCAGAATTTTTATAAAAAGATATAAAAGTTTAGTGACTTTTCATGTGTCGAAAGTATTTATTTTGATAACGTATTAGAGTCAGAGAAAAATACTTTGAAGGCTGTAGATGGTGTTAATGTTTGTACTCATGATCTATAGTATTCAGCTAACATGACACTGAAACATTGTCACAATTTTCTGGGAATTTTTATAATGTTATCATTTTTTCTGATATAAGAATGTAATTACAAAAATATTTTGGAACTCAATGTATATATCTAATTTACCTTAACATCAATTTTTTTGTCCGTTGGTTTAAATTATTTTCAAAATATTCCTTTACCCTAGTCGGAACACTTGGAGCCTGTCATTTTGTTCCTTTTGTCTTTTCTTTTTGCAACTTGTAATAGAAAACTAGAGGTGGTGCCATCGGAAATGATGGTCATCCCAGAACTCCCCTGTTTGACACAGAAAACGGTTGTTATAGACCCTGTCAACGTTTTGGAAATCAAATAATGGATAATTACTATTTTTACTCAGAAAGAATACAAAGATATATGGTTGCTGGGAAGAATTAAAAAAATAAGTTGTCTTTGAGAATTCCAGGAAGTGTACCAAAATTGGAATCAAATGTGAATGTTTGTCTTAATTAAAACCAATTTTAAAAGTATGGTTGCAAGGTAGAATATCAAAAGATTAGTGGTCTTTGAGGCTCTCGGGAAATTTACAAGATGGTGAATCAGCATTATTAGAATCCAATACATGAAAATATTTGTTCGAAACAAAAAAAATCTGAAAGTTGGTTGCTAAGTAGAATTCCAAAATTAAGTGGTCTTTGAGACTTTCAGGATATTTACCAAAGTTGGAACCGGAATCGAATTTCCGAAAGCTTATTGCACATTTGCAGACTAAATGCTACAATTAGATCCATAAATCCTAAAATGTAGGAGGAGTTCCACTGACAAGTTTTGTGTGCACCAAGATTAATATAAAAAAATCCGAAACCTTATTGCGCATTTGCAGCATATATGCAACAATTCCATAACAAAATTAAAACACTAAATCCAAAAATGTAGGAGGAGTTCCACTGACAAGGTACATCTAACGGACAGACGGACGGACGGACAGACGGGGTCAAAACAAAATCCCAGCATTTTCTTAAGAAAAGTGTGGGATAAATATTTTAATCTTTTTCTTAATGTTTGATCAAAGTATTTTATAGATAGTAAATAAGACTGAATATGCCTTTTATTATCATATTACTATGTAAGAGTAGTATGCTTTCATTATTTTAAGTACTTTTATAGGATGATTACAACTATTGCAATAAAACGAGACAAAATGTACTAACTAGGAATCTGTAAATAAGCGTTCTTCACTATGTATATAAATACCATTATATTCTGTAAGACTAAAGAGGCATTAGAAGGAAAGGTCGTAATGACAGAAAATAATGCATTTACCGTGGGTGCAGATTAATACTTTTATTTCATATTAGATATCGAAGTTTAACATGTGTTTAGTATTTCCTTCTTTCGCAGGTTTGATTGTTTGATTGGTCATGTTTCTGCCTTTGTGTTTTGCAATGTAAGCGATATTTTGGTTCCGATGTATTCCAAATTCATACAACAGTGACAACAATACTTAAGTAAGATAAGTAGTATGAGTCTACACTGGCAGAATTTTGAATAGATAGAGTAAAATTGAAAGAAAAAATGCATGTGAATTGTTGAAATAAAATCTAGATCTGAAAACATGCTATTTGTAGCATGTGTTATCAAACCACATAGAAGGAATATTCAAGAATCGAATTCATAACTTGAATCAACATTAATTTTTGAAATTTATTGAAATTCGTCACATAAATTGAAAACGATCGAGGCAGGAGGGATTGTAACAAAGCAGACAAAGACTATTCGGAAGTTTGTTTTTTACATTCGGAGCGATATTTAAAGACGATAACTCCCGTTTGAAAGAATTTATTATTCCAATACTGTTTTAGAACTTTTTGGGAGAATTATAATAACAGAATTTTTTTACTATCTTGTCCAAATCGTCACAAGTCTGTCACCGAGTATATATTACGTGAGCCGAAACATAAAAGTAAAGTTTGATTTCATAAGAAACAAACATATTTTCCCAAGTTTCATATCAATAATCAAATGCATCTGTGTTTAGTAACCTTAGTATATTGTCTATATGGTAGTACAATGCAAGTAGATGAATAACCAAAGACGTTATCAATTAATAATATATTGATTAAAATCATTGAATTTGAATAATCATAATATCAGGTGTTCTGGAAGAGTTAACAACCTTTACTAACAACTAAAGTTCTTTTTCCTGAAGGTACGAGTGAAACTTGTGACGATACAAGGTCTATATTGACTATTGGAAATCAGTAACAGCGATGATACGAACTAAACATCACGTAAATGCAAGTCTGGAAAATAGTTGCAGAAAAAACAGTATGACACAACTACATCACATTTTCAGTTTGAAGATTAAACATGATCGATGTTTTAATTTTCAAATATTAAATAAGATTAATGTATATCATTAAAAGGTTCAATAGTATAAAAAGCAAATATGTCTTTCCTCTGACAATAGTGTGGTTTGATGGCCTCTACTACACATATTTATTAATTTTAATAGACGGACTATGATTTCAAACAAGTGTGTTTCAAACTTAACAGTGAGTTTCTGCCAACAATTCATTTATGGTTCTGTTTTAACGCATTCATAGGTTCTCTTCATGTTTATTTTTTTGTATGCAAGGCCACGAAGTTATTAACTCTGCGCAAGTTGTTGGTGACGTTTTAGAAATATCATATGATCTGCACTTTCGAATATTAAATAAACGAACAGAATACCAAAACAAGAAAGGAAAAGTATTAGATGTTGAATAAATATTAGAAAATAAATAAATCTATTTTTTGTGATATTTAAATAAATAACTGTATTGATAATATGAAAATGGCACTGCCAAAAAAGCGAGCTCAGCTTCCTTACCTTAATTCCGTCCTTATCGAATTTCGTTTTTGATTTATACAACTGTTTGAAGATGTTATAAATTTTCAAATTGCATGGTTTTTAATATCTGATAATATAGATTGGTGCAATATGGGTACACTGTGCAGTTTGGGTACTTCCACGTTAATACCTAAGCAATATATAAAATTTATAGGATAATTGAATTACGTTGATTAAATATAAATATGGCTTGCCATACATTCAATCACCTGTGAAATTTCCGGAATCAGCATACACACACGATGATTCAATTACAAAACACATGTCTGACACTTTCCACAGTGTAAACGCAAACTAGGGGCTTTCAAGAGCCTGTATAGCTCACCTGATCCATATTACTAATTTTGGTTGAAATCCAATGAAAGTTGTGGGAGAATTAGCGTCCACAAACTTAATCTATCAAAATTCTATGACAACAAGATGGGAGCAGTCGGAAACGACAGCTAATACCCTCGCCTGAAGCAATTTAATTTCCAAATTCTGTTAAAGTTTCAAAATATTAATTCTTAAAAGCAGCTATGAACCTTAGATATGAACCTCAACACAGACAATAACCCGAGTTATTGAAGCATTAAATGTAGGTTAGGGTGACTCGATCATCATCTGAATCAGCATCACT
>MJUU01001510.1:0-13842 GCA_002080025.1 Modiolus philippinarum
GGTGCAGTCGAGGTGTTGATGTACTTTTAGTGTTGACCTTTGGACTCGTCACGTGTGTCTCGCCTTTAGCCTTTGTCTCGCCTATTCAAGTCCTAATGTACACTATATTCTACGGCTTCGGATTTGTCGAGGTGCTATTGAATTAATACTATATATCATGGGTTCGTTTTCGTCGAGGTGCTGTCGAATTGCATTCTAGGTGTTGATGTACTTTTAGTATGTCATTGACCTTTGGCCTCGTCACGTGTGTATCGCCTTTAGCCTTAGTCTCGCCTATCCAAGTCCTAAAGTACACTATATTCTATTGCTTCGGATTTGTCGAGGTGCTATTGTTTTAATTGTATCTTCTACGGATTCGGATTTGTCGAGGTGCTATTGAATTAATACTATATATCATGGGTTCGTTTTCGTCGAGGTGCTGTCGAATTGCATTCGAGGTGTTGATGTACTTTTAGTGTTGACCTTTGGCCTCGTCACGTGTGTCTCGCCTTTAGCCTTAGTCACGCCTATCCAAGTCCTAATGTACACAATATTTGATTGGTTTTATATTTGTGGAGATGCTTTGTTCTAATAGTATATTCTAAGGATTCGAATTTGACGAGGGGCTATTGTTCTAATAGTATATCACATGGGTTCGTATATGTCGAGGTGCTTTTTAATCAAATTATATATCAGGGGTTCGTATTTGTGGAAATACTGATAAACTAACAAATCATTTTATTGGGTTCGAATTTGTCGAGGTGGTACTATATCAGTACTATACAACATGGATTCGTATTGGACGAGTTACTATTGTACTACCACTATATATTATAGGTTCGTATGGGACGAGGTGCCATAGAAACAAAACTATATATCACGGGTTCGTATTTGTCGAGGTGCTATTATACTGACACTTTATTTGGTTTACACGTGTTTCTTGCCCTTACTTAAGTATGCAAATGAGGTACTACTAGTAATGCCTAGTAGTTCATTCTGGTATTACCCTTAACCCTAATTTTTACCCTATACCTTAAACCCTAATCCTAAGCCAATCCATAATTTATTTACCCTAACCCTAACAACACTAACTCTTTTGTTTATAACAGTAACCCTAAATTAACAATGAATGGATATGGAGTAAATGCAAATGAGACAAAATCTCTACAAATACAGGGTAAAACACAGCAATGGAACAACGCTTTTATTGTTTTTATTTAACTCTTATATATATAACCATAACCCTTTCCATTATCTAACCTTAACCATGATATAACCCTCCTCCTATCTATGATCTAACTCTAACCCTAACCTTTTACCTTAACTTTTTATTGTAGTGTTGTAAGATAACCAGTTATGACTTTGTTTAGATGTGTTATGATTAACTCCATCCAACTCATACTTACACTAATCCTAATCTTAATCCTAAACCCTAAGCGTTTTACCTTTTGTATGCATTATTATGTTTTCTCTCAATACTTATACACTCATTTTCTGATTTTGTTGTTTTTGTTCACGACTATCCCCTAACCATTCTTTTTGCAGTTTTTTCTATACCTTCATAGTTACTTCCTTTTTTTTATTGTTTTTCTAATAGTCTCAAACTATTGGAGTTATCCCCCTTTTATCTCTAACTTTAATTGCTATGGTAACTCTATATTATTTTTTTTCTAAAATGTTATTTCATATTCGTAAACTATTGGAGTTATCTCCTTTACCCAACTTCAACCCTAACCAAAGTTGCTATGACTATTCACTATTCATTTATTTTATTGTTTGTCTTTTTTTGTTTTCGAATCTAATTCTAATCTTCTCATGTTATCCCCTTTAATCCAGTTCTAACTCTATCTCTTAGTTGCTATGACAACTCTTTATTCATTTTTTCGAATGTTATTCTAATATTCTCTAATTATTAGAGTTATCTCCCATCTATCCAACCTCTAAGCTAGCCCATGACTACTATTTTCATTTATTTTTTTTCTATTTGTTTTTTAAATCTTATTTTGAATTTTATACTTTTTTAATAACCATTGTCACTTTCCCCTTTCCATAACCTAACCACTAAGGCATTCTCCTTGAACTACATTACTTTCTCGTTTCTTGGAGGTCACTCTGCGTTTATCGAGGATTCTGACTGGCTATCCGATAGGATAGGCCGCATTACGCTCCCTCCGTCTTATTTGTATTTAAGCTATTGGGTGTGTTTTGACTTTGTTGATGTAGAATGTCATATTCGTAAGAAGATGTATTGTCCATTTGGTGTGAGGTCTCTGTTGTCTTATGTATTCCAGGAGATCTTGTCGGTCTACTTCATCGATAAGGTGGTGAAGATCTTCTTTATTTCTTATTAGCATGGGCACTTCCAAAAATCTGGTGTTATTCTGGCTGGCATGATAGTATCTCAATTCATCCGTTTCTAATTTCCGTAAAATAAAGCCAAAAGAAAAAATAATCTTGAAGGCTGACGTCTGTTGATAAAAAAATTCCCATAATTTCTCTGGGATATTTGGTAGAGAGCTGTTGTCCAAAACGAAGTTGTATCGATCCTGCACAAGGTTTCCTGTATGTTGTGCATTGCGAATGCTTGGCCAGTTTTCTAGGTACAACTGTCGAGTGTCACGATCTGAAGAGGCAGGTTGATCGCGCCTTTATATAGCCAAAGTCTTTTGTATCGATGGCTGTGATTGGTTGGTTCATTTTGTAACACGGTTTCTGATTGGTTTATGTTCCTGCATTCTGATTGGTCAATCCATTGTAAATGGAGGCTGCTGATTGGTTGGATTCCCTGCAATTTGATTGGTCAACATTATGTACACTTTCAATCCACTTTTTGTTTCAGAAATGATGACTTTCGGAATGATAGATCTTTTATTAACTTATATGTAACGTAGAGTAACTACAACCTGTTTGAACTCAAAGGGAAAGGACTATTTCCAGGAAAGTATTTATAGTTTTTTATGTAAATGAATATATATTTGAGGGTTAACTCAGTATTGATATAACCTTAGTAGTATTGGCTAAATCTTAATTTGGTGCTGAATAGTACATAAAATGAACCTTTATTGATTATATCGCTGCTCTAACCGTAAGTACTAGACTTTGACCTAACTAACCTACCCTAAACCTTAATGAACCTGAATTTTAATGTTGGTATAATAAACCGAACGGTAACCCATCTGATGTATTTAATGAACTGATGATGTCTGTAACCCTTACATCATTTAACATATGTAAACTATTACCGTAACATTAGCCCTTACTTTAAGGGTAAATACTAATTATATGATTCCTAATGATCTATTATGATGCTAATTATAAACTCTAACTCAATGATGACATCCAACAATAACCTGAAAACTTATAATGATAACCATAACTAACTATTCTGAGGAAAGTAGTTTACCAAAGTAACATCTAACCATAGACAACATATAATATTATCATAGCTGTTAAACTTATTCCTATTAATGTCGAACTCTGTTTTTCAAACAAAAACCCTTACCTCTGACCTTAACCAACTCTCCTAACTAAACTCAGCTCTAAAAAACTATATATGTGAATTCTACTTTTATGAAATATAAATTAAGGGGTATGTGATTAATTATATTTGTCCATCTGGATTTGAACTTCTTTAATAATGCAATGACCTTATCGAAACCTTTTATTTTAACTTTATTGTTGTAGTATTTGAGATCATTTGTTGTAATATATTTACAAGGGTCACTCTGCATTTCTCCAGGCTTGTGACTGGCTATAACTGTTTAGTTATAGGCTGCATTCCCCCTTCCTCCATTCCAAATGTCTTTGATATGTCGTTGTTATCTTCGTTGAATCACAATCCAATACTTCATCAAAGAGATATCTACAGCATATATCCGAGCTTAGTATCATAGTCTTCTTCTTCTTTGAAACGCTGAACTATTTTCTCCGATCGTCAATAAAGGACGGAAAAGTGTACCAAGGTTTCATACCACAGCCACCCTGTATCAAGTCCAGTTTAAAGATTTTCAAGTCAACAGTATTCCAGAAATTTTAGAATCGTTACAAAAACTGTTCGACTCTATTGTATCAGACCTCACCAGCGGAATGAAAGAAGAAGATTTGGTGCAGATCACCCTTGAATGTCCAAATTTGGATTTTCCGATTACGATGACATTTTTGAGAGTAAATCAATTGACCAGTGAACTTTTACTTAACGAAATGGAAAAAGTGCTTCAATCCAACGAACACTTTGTCTTAGACCAGAGTATCCAGTTAATGTGACACATGTCAATCTTCCAAATGGTGGAAACCTCAACGAAGGGTAGAAGTCAGCACAGATGTACGGTTGCAGTGTCTGTGACAAAGAGTTCACCAGAGCTGATTCCAGGAAGAGTCACGAAGCTGCCCATGACTACACATTGAAGTGTGAGATATTTGGCCAATACTTTAATGATGAACTTCGTTGTGCTAGAGCCATCGTCACCGCCAACATCGATGGACATCCCCAGTAGATTTCTATTTGTCAGGAACGCCGTATCCAAGAAGAATTAGCCGTTGAACTACACACCAAAGCTTTAGAACTATAAATGTACCCCGAATTCATAAATGATATGTCCATAGTACGAATAGTTCGGATTAAGGCCGAATTAGGGGCGACTTAGGGCCGATCTCAAAATTAAAAGGGCTAATATCTCTATAACAATAGGTTTTAGCCATTAACTTCCTTGACCAATCGTTTTAGAAGTATTTTAGTACATCGAATTCATATATGATATGTCTATAGTAGTAATACTAAGGGTCAGGGCCGATCTAGGGCCGTTTAGGGCCGATAGCTCATTTACACTCGGTGCTAGGGCTTTGAAGCCTGCACCAATCGATTCAGCGACCCCGATTTACCCTAATATGACATCACAAAGGAAGAAAATACGCAAACAATACTCAAAAATTAAGGGTTACTCCAAGTAGTATATGGGGACAGTTCGCTTATTATTTGGCGTGGTGAATGCGGTGGGTCACCGGAAGTGACGTAGACCGGAAGTCACGGGACCGGAATCGGAAGTCACGTGACAGGATGTATAAATTATTTACCTTGCGCATGCGCAAGATAAAGTGGGAATTCCCTTAAAAATCTATTTTTAGAACAGGGGAAACCCGAACTCGTACCCATATATTACTTGGAGTAACCCTTAATTTTTTAGTATTGTTTGCGTATTTTCTTCCTTTGTGATGTCATATTACGGTAAATCGGGGTCGTTGAATCGATTGGTGCAGGTTTCAAAGCCCTAGCACCGAGTGTAAACGAGCTATCGGCCCTAAACGGGCCTAGATCGGCCCTGACCCTTAGTATTACTACTATAGGCATATCATATATGAATTCGATGTACTAAAATACTTCTAAAACGATTGGTCAAGGAAGTTAATGGCTAAAACCTATTGTTATAGAGATATTAGCCCTTTTAATTTTGAGATCGGCCCTAAGTCGGCCCTAATTCGGCCTTAATCCGAACTATTCGTACTATGGACATATCATATATGAATTCAGGGTACATTTATAGTTCTAAAGCGATTTGTGTAGGTCTCTTAGACCTAAAACGTATTGTTATAGAGATATCGGCCCTTAGAAATCAAAGTTCGGTCCTAAGTCGGCCTTAGATCGGCCTTAATCAATACAATTAATAATAGGGTCATATGATATATGAATTCGGGATACCTTCATACTTTTCAATCGCTTGGTTATACTGTCATCCTGATATCTGTTATCTTTACGAAGTCTCGTTCAGTACGAGATTTTACGTCATTTCATTTTATCTCGACGTACAAGTTCGTATTTTGTTGTGTTTGTCACAAACAATTGATGTTACATTTCATTTTTGATTATATTAATACCGTTTATTTTTATTATTTTGTTGTAATTGCATTTATAGTTCATGTTTCATATCGTATTTTCGATGAAGTTATCGCAGTTTTGTTGTTTTTATTGGCCTTTTTACGGGTTTTGCTGCTGCCGCCGCCGCCGCCGCCACTCAGCCACCCATGTTCACTCCCACCACCACCACCACCGCGGCCGCTAAACCACTATATCCTATTATTCCACCACCACCACCACCACCCAAATACTTGAATATTACCACCACCACCACCCAAATACATAAAAATCAACACCACCACCACCCAAATACACTAAAATCACCATTTTTATCATTGCAATACTATATTTTCCTGTTTTATTAACACAATACCATGTCATCACCATGGTAACTAAGAAAAAAACTAATGTTTCACTTCTAACTACCTTTAGTATTTTTGAAACAAAAAGTGGATTGAAGCTGTACATAATGTTGACCAATCAAATTGCAGGAAATTCAACCAATCAGAATCCTCCATTTGCCATGGATTGACCAATCAGAATGCAGAAACATCAACCAATCAAATCCCTTCTTCCAAAATTAACCGACCAATCACAGCCATCGATACAAATGACTTTGACTATATAAAGGCGCGATCGACCAGCCTCCTCAGTCGCCAGGCTGTCATTCTGCTGACCAGTTCGAAAGTGTAATCCTCAGAGAAGATACCTTAAGTAAATGGTAAGTACATTAATTAACTATCACCAATTCATAACTAATTATTATATTGATAATTAATTATTATATTGATAACTAATATTCATAACTAGATATAATAATCATAACTAAATATTACCTTAATCATATCCTTTTATCTTTACAGATGTATTGCAGTGAATGTTCTCCCAACTTTCGATGGAACCAGTGTTGATCTTTGGATACAATGTAAACTTGATAATCTAGCAAAGCTGCTTGGAATCAATTGATCTCTTCGATGCCACATTAAGTTAACGGCACTGAAGCTTTGGTACGTAGTTCAACGGCTAATTCTTCTTGGATGCGGCGTTCCTGACGATTAGAAATCTACTGGGGATGTCCGTCGATGTTGGCGGTGACGATGGCTCTAGCACAACGAAGTTCATCATTAAAGTATTGGCCAGATACCTCACACTTCAATGTGTAGTCATGGGCAGCTTCGTGACTCTTTCTGGAATCAGCTCTGGTGAACTCTTTGTCACAGACACTGCAACCGTACATCTGTGCTGACTTCTACCCTTCGTTGAGGATTCCACCATTTGGAAGATTGACATGTGTCACATTTAACTGGATACTCTGGTCTAAGACAAAGTGTTCGTTGGATTGAAGCACTTTTTCCATTTCGTTAAGTAAAAGTTCACTAGTCAATTGATTTACTCTCAAAAATGTCATCGTAATCGAAAATCCAAATCTGGACATTCAAGGGTGATCTGCACCAAATCTTCTTCTTTCATTCCGCTGGTGAGGTCTGATACAATAGAGTCGAACAGTTTTTGTAACGATTTTAAAATTTCTGGAATACTGTTGACTTGTAAATCTTTAAACTGGACTTGATACAGGGTGGCTGTGGTATGAAACCTTGGTACACTTTTCCGTCCTTTATTGACGATCGGAGAAAATAGTTCAGCGTTTCAAAGAAGGAGAAGACTATGATACTAAGCTCGGAAATATGCTGTAGATATCTCTTTGATGAAGTATTGGATTGTGATCCAACGAAGATAACAACGACATATCAAAGACATTTGGAATGGAGGAAGGGGGAATGCAGCCTATAACTAAACAATAATAGCCAGTCACAAGCCTGGAGAAATGCAGAGTGACCTTTGATAATATATTACAACAAATGATCTCAAATACTACAACAATACAGTTAAAATAAAAGGTTTCGACTAGGTCATTGCATTTCAAGAAGTTCAAATCCAGATGGACAAATATAATTAATCACATACCCCTTAATTTATATTTCATAAAAGTAGAATTCACATATATAGTTTTTTAGAGCTGAGTTTAGTTAGGAGAGTTGGTTAAGGTCAGAAGTAAGGGTTTTTGTTTGAAAAACAGAGTTCGACATTAATAGGAATTAGTTTAACAGCTATGATAATATTATATGTTGTCTATGGTTAGATGTTACTTTGGTAAACTACTTTCCTCAGAATAGTTAGTTATGGTTATCATTATAAGTTTTCAGGTTATTGTTGGACGTCATCATTGAGTTAGAGTTTATAATTAGTATCATAATAGATCATTAGGAATCATATGAATAGTATTTACCCTTAAAGTAAGGGCTAATGTTACGGTAATAGTTTACATATGATAAATGATGTAAGGGTTACAGACATCATCAGTTCATTAAATACATCAGATGGGTTAACGTTCGGTTTATTATACCAACATTAAAATTCAGGTTCATTAAGGTTTAGGGTAGGTTAGTTAGGTCAAAGTCTAGTACTTACGGTTAGAGCAGCGATATAATCAATAAAGGTTCCTTTTATGTACTATTCAGCCCCAAATTAAGATTTAGCCAATACTACTAAGGTTATATCAATACTGAGTTAACCCTCAAATATATATTCATTTACATATAAAACTATAAATACTTTCCTGGAAATAGTCCTTTCCCTTTGAGTTCAAACAGGTTATAGTTACTCTAGGTTACATATAAGTTAATAAAAGATCTATCATTCCGAAAGTCATCATTTCTGAAACAAAAAGTGGATTGAAAGCGTACATAAAGTTGACCAATCAAATTGCAGGGAATCCAACCAATCAGCAGCCTCGATTAACAATGGATTGACCAATCAGAATGCAGGAAAATAAACCAATCAGAAACCGTGTTACAAAATGAACCAACCAATCACAGCCATCGAGACAAATGACTTTGACTATATAAAGGCGCGATCAACCGGCCTCTTCAGTCGCGAAACTGCCATTCTGTTGACCAGAAGTTAATATGTTCGCCTGTGACAAATGCCCGAAGAAGTACACCGAAAAGCGGAGTTTACAACGACACGCGAAGAGCCACTCAGAGAATAATAAAAAAATACAGCTGTTCCAAGTGTGAGAAACAGTTCGACCGAGAAGACAACAAAAGAAGGCATGAGGTTTCCCATGATTACACGTTAAGATGTGATGTCTGCGGTCAGTTCTTTAACGACCAATCTAGCCTCAAATGTCACCGCAGTATACACGAAAGACCAGGTGCCAAACCTACGAAGCATATGTTGATGATGAACAGACCCAACACATCACAATCTGGAAAAGGTGATAAACCAACTACAAATCAACATGAAAACAGCAAGGACATACCATCCGACCCATCAGCCAAGAAAGTCACCACACCAGCATCCAATGAGGATCCTACCAAACCAGACGTCTTGCCCTAAGATCGTGACACTCGACAGTTGTACCTAGAAAACTGGCCAAGCATTCGCAATGCACAACATACAGGAAACCTTGTGCAGGATCGATAAACTTCGTTTTGGACAACAGCTCTCTACCAAATATCCCAGAGAAATTATGGGAAATTTTTTATCAACAGACGTCAGCCTTCAAGATTAATTTTTCTTTTGGCTTTATTTTGCGGAATTTAGAAACGGATGAATTGAGATACTATCATGCCAGCCAGAATAACACCAAATTTTTGGAAGTGCCCATGCTAATAAGAAATAAAGAAGATCTTCACCACCTTATCAATGAAGTAGACCGACAATATCTCCTGGAATACACAAGACAACAGAGATCTCACACCAAATGGACAATACATCTTCTTATGAATATGACATTCTACATCAACAAAATCAAAACACACCCAGAGGCTTAAATACAAATGGGACGGAGGGAGGGTAATGCGGCCTATCCTATCGGATAGCCAGTCACAAGCCTGGATAAACGCAGAGTGACCTCCAAGAAACGAGAAAGTAATGTAGTTCAAGGAGAATGCCTTAGTGGTTAGGTTATGGAAAGGGGAAAGTGACTATGGTTATTAAAAAAGTATAAAATTCAAAATAGGATTTAAAAAACAAATAAGAAATAATTGAAAATAAATGAAAATAGTAGTCATGGGCTAGGTTAGAGGTTGGATAGAAGGGAGATAACTCTAATAATTAGAGAATATTTGAATAACATTCGAAAAAAATGAATAAAGAATTATCATAGCAACTAAGAGTTAGAGTTAGAACTGGATAAAAGGGGGATAACATGAGAAGATTAGAATAAGATTCGAAAACAAAAAAGAAAAACAATAAAATAAATGAATAGTGAATGGTCATAGCAACTTTGGTTAGGGTTAGAAGTTGGGTAAAGGAGATAACTCTAAAAGTTTACGAATATGAAATAACATTTTAGAAAAAAATTAATATAGAGTTACCATAGCAATTAAAGTTAGAGATAAAAGGGGGATAACTCCAATAGTTTGAGACTATTAGAAAAACAATAAACAAGAAATCGACATATCGGGAAATGGACGTAGCCACCCTCAAACCATAAGTTGATGAACAAAATAATTGTAGATTCTTCAACCTTCTGCACACTTTGACAAAACCATTTTTGTCTGAGAAGCTGCAGAAAGGCAAAAGGGGTGTTTCTGAACTGAGTGGTGTTAAAAACGACCAATATATACTTAAAAGCGACTTGCCACATCCGATTATTTATGACAACCTCATTCTTTTTAAAAACGATGCGACCTCATATGGCTATCCTTCTGGGACGTTAAGTTGATGTCATAAGTGCTGATATTTCGATCTAGCATTGCGGTGTCGGGGGATAAATGCGTTGAAAAGTATGAAATTATTTTTATACAATCAGATTTACTCAAAAATTATTACCCCGTCATATGATCCTGAAAAATAAACTAAAATATGTAGTTAGAAATTATATAAAGCGCATTGTAGCTATCTCCTGTCAATTTATAACTTTTTTTTTCAAAGTGAATGTTCGAACAAATTGACCTGGCGGGGTGTGGTTAGATATAACGTACAGTTAAAGGTCGGGCTTGGTCTCCCAGGTCAAAATATTTATACAACATCTACATGTAAAAATAGAAGAATATGTTTTACTATTAGGCCACTACAAATTGATTCCTTGTTCTTCGGACTCGCTTGCCCAAACATTTGAAGTTTGAGAAACATTTTTTTACTGTTTTCTTGTTCCTTAAGACTATAATTCGCTTCTCTTCAAAGCAAATAAGTTGTATCGCTCGCTTTTAGTGACAAATTGGAATTTTTATAGGTAAAAAATCATGTTCGCTCGCTAGTAAATATCAGAATTGTACATTTTAAAATAAAAAAACGCATTCCCCTCATTAAAATTTAGGCTTCACTTCACTTCACAAAATTGAATTTGTACAGGAAAAATTGAAATTTCGCTCGCTTGCTGTATTATTTTCTGAAAAATGTCCGACGAATTAGGAATTGATTTGGAGTGGACTGATATATTTAAAGCTGAAGTAATTGATTTTCCGTTTTAAAGATATAGGGAAATGAAAAACTACATTTTCAGTTTCCGCAAATTCCGATTTTGAAAGACTAAACACTCCGAAAGCTCCAACATGCACGACTTATCAATTAACTTTTCACAATCTTCGGAGTTTTTACAGCTACATGTATAACTACAATTAATATGTCAATTTGAAAACATTTGAAATCAAAACTTTATGACAAACGTGATGATTTTAACTTTCCAATTGTGAACATTCCGTTCCGAAGCACTAACATACCTTCATCGCCAGCATACGGTGTTTATATTCCACAGCTTATACTGTCGTGCTTGCAGTGAATACGACACTTTGTCAGTAGAGCTAAGTTGCTGTCTGAAAAACTGCTTTCCCAGGGTAATGTTCAGCCATTGTTAATATCATCACTACAGAAGTTTTATAGTCGTCATCACGATTTGATAGAACAATATAAATTTTCACTCTCGAAAATGAGACTGAACATTTTCCAATAGAGTTCAGTGTTCTATACCGGATTGACTAACACCGAATTCGACCTCTTACCTGATTTTCCGCTTATTGAATGACGGGTGCCGTGCACGGAGCAGATCATGCTTACCCTTCCGGAGCAGCTGGTGATGCTCCTTGTCCATTCAGGGAGTTCACACTCCTTGTGTTTATTAGTGTTGTCTTGTGCACTTTGTGTTGCCCTGTTTTTGTTGTCGTGTATTTTTTCCATAATGATTGTAGCTTTTAATTACCATGTGTTTGATTTACGAGATTTTATTTATCCCTTCGGTTTGTTGCTTTGGTATTCGTTTAACGTTCTTCCAATATTGCAACATAAATCCAAACAGATAAAATGGTCAATTCTGTAATACAGTATCTCCTGTCCTTGGCCGGTTCTCAGATTTCTATTTATATACTTTTGTTGTTTTTTCACTCGTGTTTTGATTTGTGTGTTTCTTATGTTTTTGCTTGCTCTGCACTGACGAGACATAATATCATATGCATAGGTAACTTCGGTGTTTATTATATTCTGAAATAAAAACTGGTACACAGTGTCATTGAATTTCATTCCTGTAACGGGGGGTGCCGCACACTTTTACTATTACCAGACAGTTCATATGAATCACCTTGAAAAGTTTCAAATTTGTTTTGTTAAATTTACTGTGATCTGTCCAATTATATCTTTGTCCTTCTCAAAGAACGGCCGTTCTACGGAGACCACATATGTTAAATTATGGCAATTTTACATATATATTATATTTATATATACTCTATATTCTTTCATTGCTCATTTCATCAAACACTTTTTTATTCGAAAATTATTTTTAAAAGTTTCGAAGATTCGAACAAAGAACGGACTGACAGACTGACGGACTAACGGAGTGCAAACCTATAGCCCCCTTCAGCGTAACCGGTAAGGGACTAATAACCAAGAAATAATATCATCAAAAAAGTTTTTACATTTAGCGGAATTATTTTTTTACATTTATGGTAAAAGAAAAGTTTTTACATTTAGCGGATTTTTTTTTACATTTATAACAAGTTGATTTTTACATTTATAATAACAGGTTTTACATTTAGCGTAAGTTTTACATTTAGAGTAAGATTTTTTTTTACATTTATGATCGTTTTTACATTTAAGGGTCCTACATGAACAAATGGGTTAACCAAGGAAGTCACTGTATCGACCACATGCTTTTAAGAAGCAACCATAAGCTGAAAGTGAAGTCATCGCTTTTGTCATAAAGCTTGGTTTGTAGTCTACCTCTGTTGTCAATTTGAGAATGAGACCGATCTGAAAATTTTTGTAGTATCCTTAATTTCGAGCTCTTTTAGATGGAAAAGATGAAGAAAAGTATAGGTTGTTTGGTGACAAAATATCATCTACTAGTATATAACAGATGCTCTGAAATTAAAGGATTGGGCTAGTTTTAATCGGTATTTTGAAGAAGCTTTTGATTAATTCAGCCTCATGATAGTTGACAAACAGATGGCTAAAAGAGGTACACAGTTTGTGCACATTTGAATTCCGATAATCTTTTAAACAAGTCCTCCATACTGTTGATCTGAAACTCTGACATTTTAACCACTTCTTCCTCTGTATATATTTTCTCTGATTTGGAGTTCTTTTTTACGAAGTATGCTTCTAAATTACCTTTACAATATACTGAAATCTTCATTCACTGTCCTAACGGGAGAAACATCTTTCAGTCGAGATTTCACTTGTTCATGAGAAATGGTTGTATTAAGTGTGCAGAAGTCAATTACTGTAACAGTGTGATAATGATGTCAAGTAGATATTAGTTTTTTCAATAGTAATACTAGTATTTCATTTACACCACTTATTGAAAAACAAGCATCACAGTATTTTGAAAATCCTCTTTTTCACCTCTTAAGATGGAGGTTGACAGCTTAAAAATAGGTTTTGTTGAACATTTGACATGTAAAGCGACGTATCGTTGTTTTTATGAGCATTTGTGAGTAGTTGATATGGCAAAAAGCCGTAGGTTTTCAAAAAACGTTTTTTGAAAACCTACGGCTTTTTGCCATTATTAACTACTA
>MJUU01001513.1:904-24238 GCA_002080025.1 Modiolus philippinarum
CGGTGTCCGCAATACTATAACTTGATAGAATTGAACCATCTATATAAAAGATAGGGCACTTTTTCTCTATTTTATATTATACCGGTGTCCGCAATACTAAAACTTGATAGAATTTAACCATAAATATAAAAGAAAAGGCACTTTTTCTCTATTTCATATCATACCGGTGTTCACAATACTATAACTTGATAGAATTTAACCATAAATATAAAAGATAGGGCACTTTTTCTCTATTTGATAATATACCGGTGTCCGCAATACTATAACTTGATAGACTTTAACCATAAATATAAAAGATAGGGCACTTTTTCTCTATTTTAAATTGTGGTTCTATTTTATATTATACTGGTGTCTGCAATACTAAAACATATAATTTAACCATAAATATAAAGAAAGGGGCAGTTTTTCTCTATTTTATATTATACCGGTGTCTACAATGCTTAATTAACCATAGATATAATAAGTTAATCTGATTAGACTTTTATTGTTTTACTATATTGAACAGGTTGATAGAGCATTGAATGAAGTTGATTAAATAAAGGTTTGCGTTCGTAAACATTAAATGTCTTTGTGACAAAAAATCGCCAGACGTGATACTTAAACTGATTATATTTTATTTTCTTCTTGTAAAATCGGGGGTTGTAAAAAAGGGTATATTTCGAGTTGAAAAAAAATGAACAACAACGGTGTTTTGCAAAAAACTGGTAAACCTATCTATAAAATGCGGAATTTAAATGAAACGAGTAAACGCACGCTACACGATACACGCAATGAACGTTACACGTTACACGATACACGATACACGATGAGCGCACACGATTTACACGATGAACGCAAACGATCCACACGATGAACGCACACGATTCACACGATGAGCGCTATTTTGGGAATGTTGCACGTTTCCATCGCTGTAGTAGAAACCCAGGGATGAGGGTTACGAATGGCTCCCTTACTCAGAATGGAGCAATATAGAATTTTAGACAGAGCTATGTTTACTGGAATTATTATTTATTTCAAAATAAAAAAAGGTTGAAAAACATATTTGAGAACTATTTTATATAATAGTATTTTAAATCGTGAAAAATGTTTGTATTCATGTGATACTTGTATTATACAATTATGGTCTTTTGAAGAGGTCTATTTAAACCGATATCGAGCGTCAGTCAATATAATTGATATTTAGAGGTCTATTTAAACCGATATCGACCGATTCAAAAGACCGTAATTGTTTTATTATATAATTAAAAAGAAAATATATCTTACAATAATCTGTTAAAATAAAAATTCATCAATCTTCACGAAAAAATGAAAATTCTTGATCAAAAACAAAATTCAAGAGAACCGACTTTAAATTTGTGTAATTTTGACCAAATGTTGCTAACCAAAGACTTATTTGCCTTTTTTAGGCATTTCAGTAATATTTGATTTCAAATGTCACCTTCTGATATCGACGTTGTACAAATAAGATCACATACATGTATCAGGTCGACACGAACATAACTAGCACCCTTTTCAATGGTTTTTTTACAAGACAATATATAGTAGATAGGTCGATAATAATTATTCATCCAGAAAAAGTGCATGGAAAGCCGACTGGCATATTTAAAACTAAACTTAACACGTCTGTTAACACGTTTTCAATGACACATGTAACTCTTACATAACTGCAGTTAGATAATATGTTAGCACCTAATATTAGATAAGAAGAACATAATGGTAGACATTGTAGGTTACAAAGCTTTAGTGAAATAGCTTTATGCTTTTTTAATTAGATTGAATGAAAAATAGTTTTTGCTTGGTTAGCAGTATTTCAGCTGCATTAGAATAAGAACAAGTCAAACAATTCCAAAATATGTAAAACAATCAGGCAACTGGACAACTTGGACAGCAAATTTGATTGTAACTGGAAGAGGAGAAAACACCATATCCGAGTTCTTGGTTGTTGATTTCATCAGTTTTTTGTCCGCCCTACATCACAGATATGTCAGCCCATGTAAACTAGAATGCACCTCAAATTTATTATTTTATTAGGTTTTAGGCTCTGTGGCGTGACGTCTTCTATAATGTAGCATGGTAAATATTGTCTGGCACATGTAACTTCTGGTACCAGCAATCCAATAAAGTCTATTAAAGAAGTGATATAACAATCTTGAAATTAATCAAAACGATAATGCATGTCACTAAAGGCACAACAAAATACTGGTTATATACATTTGAAGCAAATCAAAGTTAGGAACTCTTGTGTAATTGAAGGAAAAATTATCTCTGTCAGTACCAGTAGGATAAAATGACTGGGAGAAATTGACTGAGAGATTACCCTTAGCAATATATAGGCTTCTTTACTGTCTAAAGTTTTTGATTTTTAGTTTAAATAGAAAAAATAATTAATTTCTCTAATGTAGAACTATATTTGAATGGTACTTGGTTGCATCTGGTTTTACTTACTTCAACGTTTTGTTTATAGACACAGCTCATTATATGATATACTAATAAAAATTATTCTAATAACTAAATACCGAAGTCACTGTGAATTCACTTTCTGCATATGCGCATTTCGACAAGTTATGTCTCATCAGTGCAGATAAAATCTAAACGTTTGGAAGACCATAAACTCAAAGATGTTTGAAAACTGATAGAGAACAAATAACCAAAGTAATCTAAATTTAAAGCCAAAATTAGCTAAGGACAGAGCTTTGCATGAGGGAGATACTCCTTAGTCATGTAAGTCTTCAATAAAATTTCCAAAATTTTAGATATTAGAAGGTTTAAAAAATCATTCTTTGTTTTTCACTATCCATTTTGTATTAAACGGGTAATTTATGAAAATATCCGGTGCAAAATGACCAATTTTGTTGCTTACTAGGCAGGGCTATATCCATCACCCGAATCAGGGGCAAATAACAAGGGGGATACTGTTTGGAACACCAGATTCATTATGCAAGATCAACTGTGTATGGGAAAAATTGATCGGTAATCTCCCTGTATTCTTGTTTAGTACCTATGTTTCTTAAATCGATATAGTTAAATATTTTACATTTTAAAGTTAGAGGTTTACCAAGAACCTACAAATGTGAAAAAATTTAACTATCGAGATTTGAAAAATTACCATAATAGACTAGATAACAATGTTAGAGTGTCACTAATTTCTACTGATTTATTTAAATTAAAGTAATCTCCATGGTTCCATTCCCAAATAGGCCGCCATTTTTTGCTACAATCGCTGATATGTGTATCATTGCACAATTCATTAAAATGATGTGGAATGGAATATAATACAAATGTCATATTACCAATAAATTGAGTAATCTTAGTCATAAAAAGAAAACAAAACAAACAAAACAAAAACAACTTACGCTAGACTATCACCCAGGGTTTTATCTCATCAACGTACGGTTGCACTATTTCTAGAAACTGACACGCGACATTTACACGATTGACCAATCGCAAACTGAGAGCAAATCTTAACACACACGTTAGTTATTGTTCAATAACTAATCGATAAGGAGGAGTTTAAATTTGCTAATGTTGAACGTGATGATAATTTACATTTAATGCAGCATATAAATAGCCTCTGTTGATAATGAGATTAAAACTATGTCCCCTTTTATCATAACTAGTTTTTCACAGGGAGATGACCGACCGAAGTTTCTCATTAGCACTTAGGCATTTCCTTTTGTACGCCTTTTAATACATTTCTGCTGTTACTAAATTTAAGCGAATGTCTATCTTCAAACGTATACGGTTTCTGTCAAGAATGAACCTGTAAGATAAAAAGAAACTCGAACAACGATCGTAATGTTTGAAAAAATTGCATATTCAATGTTGATATAATAATTGATACTAGAAAACAAAGAAAACTTTCTTGTTATTAAAAACAATTTTGTCTGACACTTAAAACAAAAATTACTCACCTTTGTGAACTTCTTATTATCAATAGAAAAAAGAAGGAAAACGGGGAATGTGTCAAAGAGACAACGACCCAAAGGAGAGTAAGATCTTCAATGAACGGTGAGAAAACCCTACACCCAACGGCAGGTCGGAGTCGGCCCCTGAATAAGAGTAATCAAGTTCAGCGAAATAAACATCATCCTAGACTCCTATAGACATAAAGTAAACTAACTAGAAAAAAAACAAGACACACAAGGGCTTAATAAATTTCTTGACTTAGGACAGGCTCAAACCTGCTGCGGTGGGGTTAAATTAGTTTCATTTGGCCCAAACCTTCCCCCTAGCCAATGTGATAAATAAAAAAACAATAGTAACAACAGTAAAATTCTTTTTTTATTTCGATATTTTACACAACGAAACAAGCAATTTCCGTTTGAATTAAGTTTTTTTTCGCATAGAAGCTGACTTCAATGAAAACTATAGACGAATACATTTTCATTTCGTTAATGAGAGTGAGATAAATATAGATTACACCAAAAGATCCCGTTCATTACCATGTTTTATCCACTAGAGATAGTTAAATTTTAAAATTTCAATTGCGAGGCTTGCCGAGCATTTTAAAATTTTAAAATTTAACTATAGAGAGAGGATAAAATATGGTAATAATCGGGATAAAGTGGTGTAATCTTTTTCTCTAATGATCAACGATAAACACCGAGAATTGTATTCCGAATAGATTTGGCGGGAAATAGCACGGGGCTTTATTTAACATACGTTGAATAAAGAAAATTTATCTAACGGGTCAAAACCGGTTTAAACTTGACATATCATTAGAGAAGCAATATTAACGAATGTGTGTGTGTGTGTGTGTGTGAAGGGAAAACAGTAAACATTTCTATAATTTTGACAATTCATATCGTTTTATCGTACTTTGGGAGAGTTTCCTTTGATCTCTATTACATCTTACATCAAAGGCAAGACGACCAGCAACAAATGATACTAGAAATTATCAGCTGTTGGTCATTTGGCATGCGCGAACATGTTGCGTAAGGATATATTTTAATTTTTTGGCCAATCGCGCTTCAGTGGTCAAAAAGCAAAAAAGCACGTGAATGAGTGTGAAAAAAACTAGCTCAATTGAAAGTTATTAACGTGCAACAAGTAAATAAATTTAAATGATCTTTAATATAAAACTACATTTTCATGCAAACAAGACAAAAAAATAGAGAAATAATCTTGATAGGGACTTAATAAACAAACACCAACAATCAACAAAAAAAAATAAACATGATATGATGAGATCAAAAACAACGGCAGTAGAATACCGAAGGAACAAAGGGGTGATATTCACAAAAATCGAAGTCCAAAGACAGGGCAAAAACGAGAACATAGAAAACAATGACGTTAGACACAAAAACAATGACGCCAGACAGACACAAAGCACAGAACCAGAAACCACAACATTCAGAACAAAGGCACTCACAGTGAGAACTCCAGTGAAACTGAGAGTGACATCAGGTGCTCCGGAAGGGTAAGCATGTCCTGCTCTGTTAACAGCACCCGTCACACTGTGAGTGATTCAATCCAGGAAAATGTCAAAGTCGGTAGTCAAATCCGGGAAGACGTGAATGTTGTGCTAAATCAGATCTACCCAGATACTAAGCAGTGTTACAAGTACATCTAAAATGCAACGCATACACAGTATCCGGTGAGTATCTGAAAAAGTTCTGGAATAAATTTTCCTTAATGGCAGTCCCCCCCCCAACAACAAAAACATAACCTTCGGCACCATGGCACTGTGAATACTTCCAACAAATCTCGGATTGGTGAGTTTGTCCATATTACTAGTAAATCATTGCAACGAGACGGTGGGGCGTATTGAAATTTGGTAAAGACGGGAGAAAAACTAGGCGATGGAGAACTGAGAAAGAAGGGGGAGGGAGCAAACTTCAATTCTGGACGGGATCTCAAAAGGGAAATAGGGCATAGGGACGGAGCTCTATCGGCGGTTGATGGGGTATAAATAAGAAAAATTGAAAGGGAGTGGGGATCTCTTCAAAACAAGAGCAATACTATGACAACTTAATTGACGCCATGACACCTTGACAGTTCCAGTGAGATATGAACAATTTCCTTTTGATTATCCCCAAAACATCAAGACATTTATCACAGTTTCAACCTACCTTATCACAATATAATATGATCCTGAATTTTGTTTCAGTGTGACATTTTCATGACTTCAAATATAGATGTCCCTTCTTTCGTTCCTTAGCGTAACCGTCATGATGCATTTGAATGAATGGAGTGACGTCACGTAAGTGACCGCATCATGCATAAAAATTCGACAAAAAAAATAGTGCATAGTTTTTCACTATTGAACGAAAGTTGTTGCAAGACAAAATGTAAAAAAAGAATAATAACTTAATAATAATAATAATAACCATATCCTTTCGTAAAATATTCAATACAGGAGTTTGTCTTTTATTGCAGTGTGGAGTTGGTAAAACAATTCCCCGTGGTAGAGATGTATGCTCTTTATTTTTCTTAGATATGGTGTACTTGTACATGAGATAATATCTCATGTGTACACTTTGTTCAATTACTATTATCTAAATTTATGTAAATTCTAAAACCTAAGGATTAACTCACTCCATCGTAGTTTTGTCCTTAGTTATATTTGATATAAATGATTATTCGGATTTCGTTTGGTTATATGCTTTTTAAACATTTTTTGAAATTGTGGATTTCCTTTGTTTGGGTTCTAGTGCTGCTGTTGAGGAATTAATTTCCGAAATGGCCATACAGCTCATTAAGATTATTGCATTTTGAGTAAACATATGTGTTATGATCTCATGTTCATTTACTCCATATCCTTTCGTAAAATATTCAATACAGGAGTTTGTCTTTTATTGCAGTGTGGAGTTGGTAAAACAATTCCCCGTGGTAGAGATGTATGCTCTTTATTTTTCTTAGATATGGTGTACTTGTACATGAGATAATATCTCATGTGTACACTTTGTTCAATTACTATTATCTAAATTTATGTAAATTCTAAAACCCAAGGATTACCTCCCTCCATCGTAGTTTTGTCCTTAGTTATATTTGATATAAATGATTATTCGGATTTCGTTTGGTTATATGCTTTTTAAACATTTTTTGAAATTGTGGATTTCCTTTGTTTGGGTTCTAGTGCTGCTATTGAGGAATTAATTTCCGAAATGGCCATACAGCTCATTTAAATTATTGCATTTGGAGTAAACATATGTGTTATGATCTCATGTTCATTTACTCCATATCCTTTCGTAGAATATTCAATACAGGAGTTTTCTTTTATTGCAGTGTGGAGTTGGTAAAACAATTCCCCGTGGTAGAGATGTATGCTCTTTATTTTTCTTAGATATGGTGTACTTGTACATGAGATAATATCTCATGTGTACACTTTGTTCAATTACTATTATCTAAATTTATGTAAATTCTAAAACCCAAGGATTACCTCCCTCCATCGTAGTTTTGTCCTTAGTTATATTTGATATAAATGATTATTCGGATTTCGTTTGGTTATATGCTTTTTAAACATTTTTTGAAATTGTGGATTTTTTTTGTTTGGGTTCTAGTGCTGCGTTGAGGAATTAATTTCCGAAATGGCCATACAGCTCATTAAAATTATTGCATTTGGAGTAAACATATGTGTTATGATCTCATGTTCATTTACTCCATATCCTTTCGTAAAATTAACAAACAAGTTATTTAGTTTGTATTCAATTGTGGAATTACCGAGAAAAAAATTATTAGTATTTTTGTTCGCTCAACAAGGATTATAATAGAAATGGATTTAAACAATATTAGAATAACTACGCTCATATTAACAAGCTATAATTGTAAAGAATATAAAAATCCACAGCATGGAAATTGTTCTTTTAAATGAGAACGAAGAAAATTTAAAATGAATATGGGGTGCTAGTACTGAAATGAAGTCTGATGGACATTACACCTGGTGTAAACCGTTTTCTACAATGAAATTAAAAAAAAAACAAACATATATACTGCTTTAAAGTAATGAGATTTTTTTTTACTTACTGTCCAATGACAAGAAAAATAAATATTGTTCAGGCAAATTAGAAAAAAAAACAAAATTCCATATTACATTTAATTAGGCATTTATTGACTTTTAATTTTGGTCTACTCTTGACTATACGGACCTGGTCAAGGAGGGTTTAACCTCGGCCGCCGGCCTCGGTCAAGCAATCTTGACCAGGTCCGTAAAGTAATGAGTAGTCTTCATTTAAAGTCAATAATTGTATAATGTAGACCTGATATTAGTTCTGTTTTAAAACTTGATGTTAGATAGCCAAGTAAATACAGTTTCGAAAGGGACGACAGACAAACTATTTTCATGATTTACTATTTTTGAAACCGTTTCCCATAATAGTCTTCAAGTTTCAAGTGAAATATCTCAGACATTTTTTATTTAGTACTTAAACGTCTGTTGTAATTTATTCCGTCAATATGGAACTGATGGGACATGCATGCTGTCTGGATCTTACCGAAGCGTCAAGAACAACAACACGTCTTCTGTCTTAAATACCCTCAGGAACGTCTCCTTTACACAAAAGCATGTCTTGTTAGCAGACAATAGCTGCATTAATGAAAATAAAGGGATAATTGATGCAAAAATAGTAATCTAGCTGTTATATATCTCAATATGTAATATAAATGATAAACAGTCAATGTCTTTTAACATGGAGAATTGAACTTTATATCCTTAAAAGGATGGAATAATGAATGAAATGAAATTTCTTATACTCGCTGGGAATTTTAGCAATTTGTTTTGATCAAATCCAGATTACAGTCTTGTTCCTCTAAGAATAAGCACCATGAGATCACTGCCATTAAAATGCAAAATGTCTTTATTGCTTCTTCAATTGGCATATATATTTCTCACACTGATTCTATGTCGATTTTTCTGGTAAAGTATGTTATAAAATGTGCTTATAAATCGCCCCCCCCCCCCCCGTTTCGATGATATAATATCAAGGTTTGGGTTGCTGAATTTCATATTTGATATTTACTAAAAGTTTAAGTCCATTTACCAGCATATTAATATCAATATTTGCATATGACACTTATTGAAAATATTTTTAAAAAAAAGAAATGGTGCATAAAGCAACGGCAGTAGAATACCGAAGGAACAAGGGAAGCGAAAACTACAAAAATCGAAATCCCAAAACATGTCAAAAACGGCAACAGAAAAAAACAAAGACGATACGAGGACGTGAGACAGCTACAATGCAAGGAACCAAAAAGACGACATTTAAAACTAAGGCACTCATAGTGTGAACTCCCATGAAAACCGGAAGTAACATCAGGTGCTCCGGAAGGGTGAGCTTGTCCCGCTCCGCTAGCGGCACCCGTCACACTATCAGTGAGTCAATCCATGGTTGAGTCAAAGCCGGTTATGTCAAATCCGCAAAGACGTGAAATCTAGCTGTAAAATGTCCGTTTTCATTTGGGACACAGACATGTCATATCTGTCAAGATGTCAAGGTGACGGCCATAGAATTTCTAAAGGGATAAAAGCAACAAAGGCCGAACAAATCCCTGACCAAGCAACGTTTGGGAGATTGTTTTGCTCTATTAGAAAAATCACTCCTTAAATACACTGCTAGATTATTTGAAACTCAATTCTACAACCACTGTTTAGTTGGAGGTTCGACAGTCGTTTTTCATTGTTAGATATAGGAAAATTGAATTGGCCAAGGACAGAGCTTCATTTTTTTGTAAACAACTCTACTAAAATTTTAATAAAATTCATCATGTACAAAGTTTTATTTCAGCTATGACTCATACATCATAATTGAATCCATTCACCTTTCCACAAACATTTTAACATTACCGCTTAAATTATCTTTTTATGCCTTCATTACATATTTTATATTTGATGTGAATTTGTTACATGTTACGCGTATCAGTTTTAGCTCACACAAATTACTATATTATATTTACACCGCTAAAAATAAAGGAAACTGTTTTTTTAAGTGCAGTTAATTTGATATTTCACTGGATAATTGTTAAACGTTTTTACTTTCCTCAATCACGATTTATGCTAGCAAATTCCATCAAGTAAAGGATAAAATTATGAAGGAATTATCAATTTATACATCCATATGATGGTAAACAAATGCACGAGAACTCAAATCTGTAGAGTAATTATTTCTTAATGTAAAAATAAAATTGTCTTCTTTGTAAAGGTTTTTGTAAACGGTGATTGGTTCATCAAATACTTACAATCTACAGTGCTTCGCCTTAACGTATAACTCACGATGTTAGCTCATTAGCCGATGATAATATAAACATATTGACCTAGATGAAATGTAAGGGTAGATCAACACACGAGGTAAAAAATTATCACCTGACACGATGTGGAGGGTGACATGTTTTTCACCGAGTGTGTTAATCGCTATTATTGTAATTTTCAGCCACTGTAGAAGTTTCCTATTAGACATTTTCACCATAAGCCGAAACCGTAACCCAGACCGAAACCAAAACTAATTAACTTGAATAATATTCAATATTCAAAAGAGATTCTGTGATATAAATCATACTTGCATAAGTCTTTGAACTATATAGATTAGTTAATTCTTTTCGAGGAGTAAGAATATATGTCTGAGCGATAGTGCAGAACATGGTTCAACATTTGTAAAATGTTACATAACTTTTGATGTATTGTCTTCGTGTGTATTAAGTGGCAATTGGGTGGCCGGATATATATCTGAAATTTGGTTAAAGATGCTATAACATACGAATTAATTGATCGTACAGGTCCATAGTCTTTAGTAAGATATTGTTATGCACTAATAGGATTATGGCAAGCCAAATCGGACAAAAATACGTGATTTATTCATATAAACAATTAATATCTAAAACAATTCATTTATAAATATTATAATGCAATTGTCAATATTCACAATTCATTAATAAATATTTATAGATGGGAAAATAATTATTATTATTATACTGATTTGCATATACCAATAAATGAATTATCAATATCAATAAATGCATTATAAATATTTGTTAACGATTTGCATATATTAATAAATGAAGGATTAATATTGATAAATGAAGTATAAATATTGATAAACGAAGTATAAATATTTATAAATGACTTTTAAGTATAAGAAATAAGCAAAAATTATAGATATTAAAAAATCATCGTAAATATTTATAGTTTATCTATTAATATTTCTGAATGAAATACACATATTTATAAACTGATAACCTTTATTTTATTATGATATATATTATTAATATAAACAAATGAATTATAAACATTCATAATAAATTGTTAATATTCATAAATGAATCAATAATTATTTATAAATATTCATAATTCATTTCTTAATATTTTTATTGAATCATGAATATTAATAATTCATTTACTTATATTTATAATTCTTTTCAAATTCCTACTATTCATTTATTAATATTCATAATTCATTTCTAAGAAATTATAATGTGATCAATTATAAATATCAAGAATTTATTAATTAATTTTAATTTTGCTTATATCTAAATATTTATATTCATTTATGAATATTTTAAATTGCATTTATTAATATGAACAAATCATTTATACATTTTTATAATTAACTTATTATTTACTATTCAATAAGAAATATAAATAGTTCTTTTCCAGTTATTTATAGTGATAAATGAATTGATGATATCAACAATTAAATTTTAGCTATAAACAATTAAAACATAAATATTTAAAAATGAATTGTAAATATTAACTTTTTATTATAGATTGTTAATATTGATATCAAGTATTTTGTCCACTTTTGTTTGATTTATAAATATTCACAATTCATTATAAATGTTTATAATTCATCTGTTAATATTTATATTATCAACAATTGATTCATTAATATCAATAAATCATTTTTATGTGAAATTCATTTATGAATATTAATAAATCAATTATAAATATTTATGATGTTTTTTTAATATTTATGATATCTGTTTATTTTTTATATTCGAAATTCTTTTTGAAATATCTAAACTTTATTTATCAATATTTATACTACGTTTATTAATATTAAGAAATCATTTACGAATACTGATAATTCCTTTATTAATATAAATGATTCATTTATTGATATAAATAATTCATTTATAGATATTGACAATTAATTTTTTATATTCACATTTCAACAAGATAATTATAAATCTTTTTCCATTTATAAACAAAAACTGATTAATTATGAATATTGACAAATAAATTATAAATATTTGTAAATGAATTGTTTTAAATATTAATTATTTATATTAATAAATCACGTATCTTTTGTCCAATTTGGCTTGCCATAAACCTACTAGTGTATAGCAATTTCTTAGAAAAGACTATTGTTCCTATGGACCTGTAGGATCAACTAATCCGAATGTTTTAGCATCTTTATCCAGACTTCAGAATTAATAAACCTAAGGTTTAACTCCATAATAATTTAGTCCTTAGCTATATTTGATATTATTGATTATTCGGATTTCGTTTGGTTTTTTACATTTTAAACATTTATTGAACTTGCTGATTTACTATGTTTGGGTTCTAGTGCTTCTGATGAGGAATTAATTTTCGAAATGGCCATACAGGTCATGAAAATTAATTGCAGTTGGAGTAAACATATGTGTGTTAGTATCATGTTCATTTACTCCATATCCTTTCATAAAATATATATCCGACCACCCAATTGCCACTCCCTTTACACGAAGACAATTTGAATATCATAACATCGAGACTTATGTAACATTTCACCAATGTTGTATTATGCGCTGCACTATCTTTTAGACGTATATTCTTACACCTCGAAAAGAATAAGACCTTTGTAAAAGGAAAATATATATAGTTCAAAGACTTATAAAAGTATCATTTATATCACAGAAACACTTTTGAATGTTGAATATTATTCAAGTTAAATTGGTTTTGGTATCGGTCTCGGTTTCGGCTTATGGTGAAAATATCCCCTTTGTTACATCAAATATAAAGTGCCGATTTAGTTTTATAGCCTTGGAAAATTAACTTCTTTCTCAACGTCTCCCTTTTCAATTTTTTTTAACTGATCCATTCTGTTCTGTAACGTTTTTATTTTTATCTGATTTTTTCTCGTGTGCATACTTTTGAAGAAATAAACATAAATCTGTGTAATGTCTATTCTGCACATGGAATTCAACTTTTTTCTTGTCAGTCTTTTGTCAACGAATATGACACTTGGTAGACCTAAAGGTCAAAATTTTTGACGACGATTGGTGTTTACGACAAGTAAGCAAGCAATTACTTATATAAATGTAACAGTTACTTATATAGAGAGAATTATCACAAGATAAAGACTGTCCAAGGGAAAGCGATATGGGCTAACATATGGATAATGCCCGAGCTGTAAGCGAGGCTATTACCGGTGTATCAGTTCATATTGTTTTTCCAAAGGCAGTCTACATCCTTTTGATAATCTCTCTACATAAGAAAAATAGAAGATTTGTTTTTTATACAGAAATATTGACGACAATTAAAGACGATCCCACGTTTGGGCGAATTTGTTATTGGAGACAATATATGAATTATCAAAAACAAAATTTCTATTTTTAGTTTTATCGGTAACTAACTAAATCATTTGATAAAATGTGAAAATCAATTTTCACGAAATCGGGAAATTGATTTTTTTTATTGGTTGAAGAATTTGTACTGTCCTAAAGGTTTAGTAGATATAATGATGCGTTGAATTACAAAGTAAGCCGGGTCTAACAAACTTTTGTCAGCATTTTGTTCCGTATTCATGCAACAGTAAAAACTTACAATATTTGCCTCACGAGATCAAATAAAACCCATACAAATTACCGATAAATGGAACTTATGTGGTAAATGAAAGGATATGGAGTAAATGCACATGAGACAAAGTGTATGGTAAAGACAAGCAAAGGAACAACGCTTTTATTGTTATTCTTCATATTAAAGTTACCATGAGGTCATCAACATTGTACCTTTTTATTGAAGAGCATTTGCATTTAATTTTGTTTATTTTGATAACAATGAATTATCAATCGTAACAGTTGCATGAAAATTTGCAAATACATTATTATTGTTATTATTTACAATATTTATATAGCTCATAACTAATAACAATTACTCTAAGTGCTTTACAACATAAGATACATGAGATAAAAATAGTCTTAAAATATGAAAATACCAGGACGAAATACCTATTTATTTGAAAAAAAATATTATTGCATGGGCAAATTAAAATTAGAAAAAACATAAGATTAATTTGAAAAAAGTCTATTACTTAAAATAAAATAAAAATCACAGTTAAATTGACCATAGAAAAAAAATAATATTAAAAGGACAACCTTGCCAACAGAAGATTAAAACATAGAGAATATGAATGTGTCGGTGATCACAGGAAGAATAACATCTAATGAGTGTTTTAAAAGAGATGTTGGAATGGGGTCTAATTCACAAGATTTTGATGACGAATTTGTGATAATTTTCCTAAATTCGCCAACTGTCGCTAGTTGTAACGCGGAAAGACAATTTCCTTTGAATTCAACATCAGCACGGAGAACATAATGTTCATTTCTGTTAGATTAAGTGATTAAACTAAGGTCGTTACGAACAGTTTCGATCTTATTAACGAAAAAGGTGTTAAATTTGTTCGCAAGTTCTAGGCTGCTGTTATGCGTTGGGAGAATAACCTCTGGTTATTTTTGGCTAATTTTGTCAAAAGCAAAGCCATATATTTTATTTTAAACTTTTGTATAAATCTTGTTCAACATTTTTGTAGTTTAAATACAACTCTGGAAATAAGTTTATAGTTTATTGTTTTCAATTTTATTGTTAACATATTTTCATGTTAAAATGAAAGTAACTGTTGCATTGGTTGAAATAATTGTACATAAATTTTGCATAGCGAACATTCTGTGTTTCACTATTGTTAGACAGAAGGTATTTTTATTTTAGGTCTATGCCTTGATTAGTTCACTGTACAGAATGTAGCAGTATAATATGTGATTGATCTTGTCACACTGATGGTATGTTATGTTGTATATTTATTTTACTGTGTTTTGGTAATGAACATACTTTCAAATAGATTTTTCACACTTATTAGTTTATTCTGATCATAAAGATTGTAGAATTGACATTCAGTACACATGTACTAGGATTGATAGTAGATTTATATTTCTATCTTGATGTTTCATTGATAATTTTTAAATGCATTGTTGTGATGTTAAACTGATGTTTGTAATATTTTTCATATCATGTAATATGTGTTTTTTTTTATATCTTTCCAGAGATTGTACACTGTTATCCTGTTTACATAAATAAAGATGAAAAGTGAAATGAATTGCTTATTTCGAACCCGTTACAAAAATGGCGCCGAAACGTTGGTGATCAGTAAATTCTTCAAGAAGACAACTGGTGGCTATTATTTCGTTAATCCTGTCCTTATACAGCTTTATTTTGTGTTTGCCGTGTTGACACAAGTGGATTATATCTACATGTGAATATACCGTACCGAAACTGGTTTGTTACTACATCGAAATATTGGATCCTGGTTACCTGTTTTCAAATACTGTGAAATATTGAATTTTGTTTCCTGCGTTACAACTGGAGCATAACTGGACCGGAAAAACTTGATAACTACGATTCATTTCATTTCAGTGTTATGAAATGTAAAATTTTGTGCTATTATTCAGCCAGTGTTGTGAAATTCAAAATTTGTGCTATTTGAAAAATGTGTATATTATTATTACATAGTTAAATTGTACAACATTAAATGTTACAATATGTTTATTTTGCTTTTCATTTTCAAATATTTTTGAATTAGTGAGCTGTATCATTGGAATTTTGTATTTTTCTCAATCATTTTTTTCTATTGTGTGAAAGATATTATTGTACAAAATGGCTGAATTTACAAATGAAGAAATTAAGAAAATGGTAGATTCGTTTAAGAAATTAGGGGTCAAACCTAAATGTGATACCCCTGAAGATCTAAAACAATGGGTGTTAAATACCGCTGCTTCAGGTGATTTAGGTGATGTTAAGGTTCCTATTGATAAACCTACTATAAGTCATCTTAGGCCCTTGCCTCGTATTTCAGCATTTTCAGGTACAACCAGGGATACAGCTTTTGATATATGGAAATATGAAGTTGAATGTTTAATTTCAGAGAAAATTTATACCTCAGATGAAATTTTACAGGCAATTAGAAGGTCTGTAAAAGATGGCGCAGCTAGAGTACTTATGCATATGGGTCCTGGCGTTTCGGTTAATGATATTTTACATAAATTTAAGAGTGTTTTTGGTTCAATTGACAGGGGGGGAATCTTTATTGTCAGCTTTTTATAGCGCCAAGCAGGTTGAATCTGAAGACGTTTCTACATTTGCCAGTAGACTAGAGGATTTATTAAAAAAAGCTTTTGAAGCAGGTAAGGTTAATCAGTCTGAAACTAATGATATGCTTTGTTCTGCATTTTTTGCTGGGCTTAGTCCCCAAATCAAGTCGATTGCAGGTTATAAATTTGACAAGTTTAAAAATTTTGATGAACTTCGAGTTGAAGTTAGACGGCTTGAAACAGACTTTCCGTCAAAGTCAACACAATCTAAGTCAGCAACAACAAGATTGAGAAAATTACTGGTATTGTTAATCAACAACGCAGTGAAGTTGGTGATTTCAAGCGACGTTTTGAAGGACGTTCTTCTCAATCATTTGATAGAGGCAGACCATATCATCGTGGATATTACAGAGGTACAGGTAGGCAAGTTAATTCTAATAATAGATATATACAACAAAGGCAAAATATTTCAGATGTGCAAACAAGAAATAAAATAATATGTCACCGGTGTGGTGAAGAAGGTCAAATACAATTAGGATGCCGACGAGAATATGATGTAAATGGCAAACCTTTAAACTCAAAACTGTCTATGAAACAGGATCATTCATAGACAGACAAAGAGTTGTAAAAGATCCTACTGTTTTTAATCAAAACTTAGTTGGTGAAAGTAATGAAATTGAAGTCAATGTAAATGGAACTGATACATGTGCATTGTTAGATACAGGCTCCACTGTAACAAAAATAAGTCGTAGTTTTTATGATCAACATTTATTTCATCTAGAAATATTCAAACTTGAAAGTATATTAAATATTGAATGCGCGGATGGAGAAAAATTGACATATGATGGCTGTATTGAAATAGAGCTCTCCGTTTCTGGAATACCAAATATGACAAAACAAATATGTTTAGCACTTGTAGTTCCACAAAGTTCATACAATACAAATGTACCTTTGCTTATAGGAACAAATGTTTTATATGTGTTTCTTAACTCATGTAATGAGATTTATGAAACAAATATGTTACAAACTGCAAAATTAAATACTGCATGGTATTTATGTTTCCGTTCTATGTTGTATAGAGAAAAAGAATTAAAAAAACGAAACAATGTACTTGGTCTAGTCAAATCAGCTGAGAATAAAAATATTACTGTTTTACCGAACACAACAACTACAGTTGCGGGGTATGTAGACAAAGGTTTAGAATATCATACTACATGTGCGATTTTGCTACCAACATATTGTTCAATGCTCACTGATGACTTAGATTTTTCTCCCTCAATTATTACATATCAAGGAAAAGGTAAAGGATTTGTTGATGTAACAATTTCAAATTGTTCAACTCGCACAGTTTCTATTCCTCCAAAAAGCATTTTGTGCGAAGTTCAACCTGTAACTATTGAGGATAAGTCAAATAGTTGTACAAATGATGAGTTTTCAAAGTGTAATCAACTCAATGATGTTCACATCTCAAGTGAGTTAGATGATAATTCGAAATCTGATTTACAAAATCTTTTATTTAAATACAAAGATATATTTTCACAAGGTGATACGGATATTGGCCACTACACAGGAGTGCAACATAGAATTGAACTGAAAGACGAGACCCCGTTTAAGCAACGTTTTAGAAGAATACCACCTTCAATGTATAAAGAAGTAAGGGAACATTTAAAACAATTAGTTGCTTGCGGTGTAATAAGAAAATCTCATTCTCAATATTCATCCCCAGTAGTACTTGCTCGTCGTAAAGATGGTCGTCTTAGAATGTGCATTGATTACCGTTTTTTAAATTCCAAAACAGTCAAAGATAATTATGCACTACCCCGTATTGATGAGATACTTGATTCATTATCAGGAGCAAGATACTTTAGTGTAATTGACATGAAAAGTGGTTATTATCAAGTCGAAATTGCAGAAGAACATAAATCCCGTACTGCTTTCACGGTAGGCCCACTAGGTTTTTGGGAATATAATCGTCTACCTTTCGGATTATCAAATGCACCCGCCACTTACCAACGTATAATGGAAGACTGTTTTGGTGAACTTCATTTAAAAATCTGTTTTATTTTTCTAGACGATTTGATAATATTCTCAGATTCATTTGAGCAACATCTTCAAAGATTAGAATTAATCTTTCAGAGATTACGAAAATGCGGATCAAAATTATCAGGCAAAAAATGTTCATTTCTTGAGAAAAAAGCTAAGTTTATAGGCCATATAGTGTCTGAAAATGGGATAGAGACTGATCCAGAGAAAATTGACAAAATTGTTAAATGGCCACTACCTACGAATTCCGAAGATGTTCGAAGATTTTTAGGCTTCGCTGGCTATTACAGGAGATTTTGTAAAAACTTTTCTCAAATTGCAAGACCGTTGACAGACTTGTTACCTAAACCGGAAAAGAAAAGTAAACGTAAAAAGTCCAAAAATGTAGATCAGTCAGGTTGGAAATGGGGCCCCAAGCAAAGTGAAGCATTTGAAAATTTGAAAAAAAATGTTATCATCTCCGTCAGTATTGGCATACCCAGATTACAATGAAAAGTTTGAATTACATACAGATGCAAGTCCAAAAGGATTAGGTGCTGTGTTATATCAAAACCAAAATGGTCAAAACAAAGTTGTCTGTTATGCTAGTCGTAGACTTAGTAAAACTGAAAAAAATTATCCTGCACACAAACTAGAATTTTTAGCTTTAAAATGGGCAATTTGTGATAAATTTAATGAATATTTATATGGAAGAAAATTTTCAGTTCTAACGGATAATAATCTCTTAACTTATGTACTTACTAGTGCGAAATTGGACGCATGTGGTCATAGGTGGCTAGCCGCATTGGCAATGTATGATTTTGAAATTTTGTATCGCCCAGGGAGAAAAAATAAGGATGCAGATGCTCTATCAAGATATCCTATTGACAATGATAGTGTTCAAGCTATTTGTAAAGGAATTTATTCCCAACCTTATGTTGAATCTTTGTCTATGTCAGAATCACTTGTTCAAGATGATGATAATGTTGGTCAAGATTTATTTCAATATAGTATATTTGATTTAAGAAAAGCACAAAGAGAGGATGAATTTTTAAAATACTGGATAAGTGCTGTACAAAATAAATCTAAACCCAAGTTAGATAAATTATCAGATTCTTCAAGGAATATAGCAATGCATAGAACATTTCACAAGTTAAAATTTAAAAGAGGTGTACTCTACAGGGAAGTAACTATTAATGAGGAACAAAGATTACAATTAGTCATGCCTACTAAATTTACTCAACAGGTTCTATCCAGTTTACACGATGACGTTGGACATCCCGGAAGGGAACGTGCTTTATCTTTGTTAAGGGATCGGTTTTATTGGCCTTGCATGGCTAATGATATAGATGATTGGATTAAAAAGTGTGGACGGTGTGTCAGATTCAAAACGGTATGTAATACTAGAGCACCACTTGTCAGTATACAGACTTCCGAGCCATTAGAAATGGTATGTTTAGATTTTCTTACATTAGATATGGCAAAAGGTGGAACTCAATATGTCTTAGTAATAACGGATCATTTTACTCGTTATGCTATAGCAATTCCAACTCGTAATATGACTGCGAAAACTACAGCTGATGCTTTCTTGAACCATTTTGTAAAACACTACGGATTACCTAAACGCATACATTCGGATCAGGGGGCAAATTTTGAATCGCAACTTATAAAGGAAGTTTTATCCATTACAAATGTATCAAAATCAAGAACCACCCCATATCACGCAATGGGTAATGGATTATGTGAACGATTTAATAGAACATTGATTGATATGATTGGTACCTTGGAATCTGAAAAAGTCAAATTGGACAGCTCACAGCTGACATTACAACTCTTGTCCATGCTTACAACAGCATTCGTCACGATTCTACAGGTCAATCTCCTTTTTATCTCATGTTTGGCAGAGAACCTCGTTTGCCCATTGATATCACGTTTGGATTGAATTCTGAAACTCAAAAACAATCAATGTCAAAATATGCAAAGGATTTAAAAGAAAGATCAAAGTCTGCTTATGAAAAAGCTCAACTGTCAATAAGAAAAGCTCAAGCTCATCAGAAACAAAATTATGATTTGAAAGTGCGAGGTGCAAATATTCAAATAGGTGATAAAGTTTTAGTAAAAATTTTAGCTTTTGATGGCCGTCATAAATTAGCTGACAAGTGGAGTGAGGATGTGTATGTTGTCACAAATCAACCAAACAAGGAAATTCCTGTTTTCGAAGTGAAACCTGAAAATAAAAAAGGTAAGAAAAAGATCTTGCATAGAAATCTTTTACTTCCGGTTGGTACTTTTAATAATATAGATAGTGGTTCTGTTAACACAAAACCGAAGCCTATTCCACGTAAACGGAAATCTGTTAAAGCTGTAGATTGTACAAAAGTAGAACAGCCAGAAGGTCATGATGAGGATAGTGATGAGGACTACTTAGTTTCTGTTACACCAGTAAGTTTTACTACTGGTAGTGGTTGTATAGGTGCACCCTCCCAACATCCTGATGACGATCAAGGCTCTGTTGCGGAGTCCCATGAAACTATTCAAAGTGGGGACGCTCACACTCTTGCAGATTGCGAGAATGAATCAGTTTCAGGGTTTGATTTAGAACGAATCTGGTATCAATGTACCAATTCAGGATGATTCTGATCAGGAAAACAATTCTGCGCTACCTTCTGGTATTAACGATGAATCAAATGTTCAGGAAACTTCCATTCAAATCCCACGTAGATCTACACGTCAAACTCGACCACCGGATTGGATGACTTCAAATGAATATGTGTTTTCACAAATCGTACACTCAGAATGGAAAGACAAAGTACAATTTTTAATGACACTTTCATCAAATGAGAGTTTTACCTCTATGAATGATAAGATTTGTGATGCAATTTTAAATGTTGTAACTAATAAATAATTTAAATAATAAATGTCAGGGACGACATTTCCCGACAGGGGGAACTGTGTGCCCGTACTGGATCTTGGGTTTTTATTTATTGGTTCTGTATATAAGTATTAATTTTATATTCAGTTTATATTTCAGGTTTAGTTTGGAATTTGCTTGCAGAAAAGTTAGAGTTATTCTTCTTTGTCTAACTATACACTGATTTTGTATTGATTGCAGGTGATTAAATATAATATTTGAAATTCATTATTTCATATATCATGTTTAGTATCTATGAATTTGTCTTTTTATCTATTTTGCAGATTTTGATATGTTTATTCTTAAAAGTTTTCCATATTTCTGGAATTATTGATTAATATTTTTCTACTATTAGGTATTTATTGGAGAGTGAGTACTTTTCAGGTATCGCAGTGTGGACAATCGCCCCATAGTTTGTCCTTTCCATATTTGGTGATATTCTTGTATTAATTTGCATTTCTTTACAATATTTTTAGAAACCGTTATTTCATTACCTTATTTGGTTTGGGTCATTTTCCTTTACTTTTTATGAACCCAAATCCTTGTATAATTCTATGGTATTTAAGGCGGTGTATTTTGAGCACTTTGCCACACCACAAATAGACAGTGAAGAGTTAGGCTGATATTTTTGTGCCTTGTTAGACTTGGATTATATTACCTTTTCATTATTTTAAGTACAACTTGTATTGTCACTTATTTTTGGCTAATTTTGTAACTTCACAGTAACTTCGGTATTTAGTTATTTGTTAAAAGCAAAGCCATATATTTTATTTTAAACTTTTGTATAAATCTTGTTCAACATTTTTGTAGTTTAAATACAACTCTGGACATAAATTATAGTATATTGTTTTCAATTTTATTGTTAACATATTTTCATGTTAAAATGAAAGTAAGTGTTGCATTGGTTAAAATGATTGTACATAAATTTTGCATAGCGAACATTCTGTGTATCACTATTGTTAGACAGAAGGTATTTTTATTTTAGGTCTATGCCTTGATTAGTTCACTGTACAGAATGTAGCAGTATAATATGTGATTGATCTTGTCACACTGATGGTATGTTATATTGCATATTTATTTTACTGTGTTTTGGTAATGAACATACTTTTTGATAGTTCAATCAAATAGATTTTTCACACTTATTAGTTTATTCTGATCATAAAAATTGTAGAATTGACATTCAGTACACATGTACTAGGATTGATAGTAGATTTATATTTCTATCTTGATGTTTCATTGATAATTTTTAAATGCATTGTTGTGATGTTAAACTGATGTTTGTAATATTTTTCATATCATGTAATATGTGTTTTTTTATATCTTTCCAGAGATTGTACACTGTTATCCTGTTTAAATAAATAAAGATGAAAAGTGAAATGAATTGCTTATTTCGAACCCGTTACATGTCAACAAATTCCTCTACGCTTTTTGAAATCGAATTAAGATCCAAATTTGGAAAGTCTGAAGTTGCAGAGGTCAATCTCTTTAATCTAGCGGAAAGAAATTGTCACCAGCTGTTTTGGACCTTTATCAATGTTTAGGTATACGTCGAAATAGCAAAATGATCGCTAGATGCATTACCCTTGTTATCACAGACATGGATTGCGAATCACTGGTGACCCCGATAATAGTGAACTGTCATCTCTTGTGAAAAGGAGATAAAGGTCGTACCCACAAAGATGAGTAGGTGCATTGACATGTTCCGAAAGACACAACTTGTAGGAATTTTTGAGCGTCGGAGTCATCATAAACATTTACGTGGAAGTTAAATTCACCAATAATCAGGATTTCTTCTTGTGTCACGACTATTCTATCAAAGTAATCTGACCATTCTTCGAAGAAGATGAAGTTTTTGAACTTATTAACTCTGGGTGGAGGTGGACAATAGACTGCGCAAAGTCGAAGACGATGAACTTTAGCAGTAATAATACACTCGGGTAATTCAAAGTGTGTGAACTTCGGCGATTTGATTGAACTGACGTTTACATATGCGTTATACACGACAGCAGTTCCACCTCCTCTCTGATTTTGTCTCGAATTACAATGTATTTTGTGAGTATTTGGAACAAGTTCTGATATAAAGTATTGTCAACAACAGTGCCCCATAATAATTTCAAGACGGCCCTTAG
>MJUU01001516.1:0-17787 GCA_002080025.1 Modiolus philippinarum
CAAGTTTGGCGCCAATTGGCTTAATAGTTTCAGAGAAGAAGATCTTTGGTGTGTTTTTCCATTGCGTCCAATGTTGAAACTATGTTTCCCGATGGCGGCCATCTTGGATATCGCGCAGACCCGAAAAACACATTTTTTGTAAGGGACCACCAAAGGACTATTGTGGCCAAGTTTGGTGCCAATTGGCTCAGCAGTTTCAGAGAAGAAGATCTTTGATTGTGTTTTTCCATAGTGACCAATGTTAAAACTATGTTTCCCGCTGGCGGCCATCTTGGATATCGCACAGACCTGAAAAACACCTTTTTGTACGTCTACATAATCTAAGAACTGTCAATAGTAAGGATAGTCAAAATACCCGCTGTTATTATTGAAAATAGCAATAAGTTTATCCATGTTTTGTATGGTTCTACCTCAAGGGTCAGTGTGAGCTTTCCCTATCACTTGGCGTTCGTCGTCCGTCGGCGTTAGCTTTTTCAGATTTAATTTTTCTCCTCCTTTAAAACCACTGAAGCAAATTCAACGAAACTTTAGAAGAATCATCTATGGTTGATACTTTACAAAGATTTATCACTTCGTTCCGATCCGACAAAACACATTGCCGTCAGCGTGGTTTAACATTGGACCCTATGGGGAAATTACATTTTCGTCTCTTCCTTCAAACCGCTTAAGCAGTTTCAACATAACATTACAGGAATGATGTATGGGAGGTTATTTACATAGATTGCTCATTTCGTTTGGACTCGAAAAAAAATGTCCACCAGCACGGATCATAGGTTTAACATTGGACCCCATGGAAAAATCCATTTTCATCTCCTTCAAAACCGCTGAAAGCAAATTCACCAAACTATGATGTATGGAAGGTCCTTTACAATGATTGATCATTTTGTTCTGATCCGACATAAAAAATGGCTGCCAGCGCGGAACATTGGACCCCAGTGGAATCAAAGCTCTATCAGAGCTGAAGGTGTTGGTATATGTTGAAGTTAATTAATTCGCCTCATTTTATGTCCAATTTCAGACTTAGGTATACCACTACAGTTAAAATATGATGTCGTATTAGCAAGATTTATCAGGAGTATGGCAGCTTCCTAAACTCTGAGCGTTGTTTTATGGATATGAATTATTAACCTTTTTTATTCTAGGGATATGGAAAATTGATACACCCAAATTTTTCATGTAGTTTCAACATTGTTTGTTATCGAAATATTTTATGCAGAGGATACCCCATCGTTTCAGACAACGGTAGCTCTTTAGGTACGTTTTCAAAATGCATGCAATTCCCATTGGTGAACATGGTCAATTATGCAAGACGAAGTTTGTACATAGATTGACAAAGTTAACAATAATCATAAAGCTCAAACAAGTAAAATAAGCCGATTAGAAAAAATGAAACTACCTGCATGCATCGTGTTTATTTATATCCATATGCAAATTAACGTACATGCACATCGAGTGAAAGTTTGGAATTTCTACAGAAGCAAAGGAGTTTTATATATAACTCCTTGACGGAAGCAATCAAATTATCGCGGATCCTTTCACCCAATTCTTATTACGGTGGAGTAAAGTTACATTTAGATACTAGCATGTGTGCCGTATCCCTTTAATCAAAACATATCGAAAAAGTAAATGGACTCTTGTGGGAAAATTTAGAAGGAGTTGTGCATAATAGATGCTTCCACTAAGACTCGATTACCTAAAAGGACAAAGTCCAACAATAGCTTCAAAATATGGAAAAATAATTAAAAAAAACTAAATGCATAGTTTACATCTGCAATACGTATTGAAGCATTTTTGGTTCAAAAGTATCAAGCAGTTTAGGAGGAGTTGTAGATAATCGATGCATATTCTCAAGACTCCAATCAGCTAAAATTACAAAATCCAAAAGAAAATTCCAATCTTGGAAAACAAAAATAAAGGGGAATAAAGGGCTACGCAGAGCGCAGCTTGACTACGACCGCAGCATGTCGAACACTGAAATTTGAGCAAGTGAAATTCAAAATGAATTTGGGACACAGTAATGAGCTTGATACAGTTATTAAATGGACACAATCAAAAGCATCACCCAGTAATTAGCTGTACACACACTAAGGAAATAAAAGTGGTCACTTATATGTATCGGAAATAGTAAGAGGTATGTGAAATTGGTCAGCAAACTTCTTTAACTATACGATAAGAGGAATCCGAGGAAACGAACCCCATCAAAATCCAATAAAAAAGATTTTACACATTTTGAAAATTGCAATTTCAGCCTATTTGACCCCTTATAGCTAAGAAACGGTTATAGCTACGAAAAAATCTTTTGACATTCTACCAAAAGCTTACAGAGAGGGGACTCCAAAACAAACAAGAAATCAAATGAAATCTGATGCAAAATAAAGACTTCACTTATTAAAAAAAACAATGCAATTTTGGCCCCTTTGACCATTTGTAGCTCGGAAACAGTAAGAGCTATGCCAATTCATTGACATAATACTGAAACGTTGAAAGAGAAATCCAAAGAAGAAAATCCTATCAAAATCCAGTGAAAAATAAAAATTTCACAAATTTGGGAAAATTGCAATTTTAGCCCCTTTGACCCCTTGAGTTACGAAACGATAAGAGCTTGCCAAATCCGTTAACATACCACTAAAAGCTTCAATATCAATCCTCAGAAAAAATCTCATCGAATTCAGATGAAAAATAAAAAATTCACATATTCCGAAAAATTGCAATTTTGGTCCCTTTGACCCTTAGCTACGCAAAATCAGTTGACATACTACCAAAAGCTTATATCAAGAGGAATCCAACGAAAAAATACCATCGAAATCCGGTGAAAAATAAATATTTTAGGTAATCTGCAAAATTGTAACTTTATCCCCGTTCGGCCCCTCATAGCTGAGAAAGGAAACAAGTTACCAAAAAAACTTATAGTTGAGCGCGGCATTAAATTTTCATAAGAAATCCATTGAAAAAAATGCAACAAAATGGGACTAAAAATGAAAAAAAAATAAAAAATTTGAAATTCCTCCGTTAGGACCCCATTTATCTCATGAACAGTAATTGTGATGTGAAACCTGTTTACATACAACTGATCGGAAACTTAATAAGGGCCACACTGAAAGAAATCCCATCAAAATCTGATAAATAATAAATAGTCTACATCCTAATATATGAAAACATCCAATTTGGCCCCTTTTCAGTAATGGGCGGGGCTACAATACTCATAACCAATCCTTCCCTTCGTGACAAGAAACATTGTGTTAAAATTTCATAAGGATTGGTCAACCAGAACTTAAGTTATCGCACAGAAACCAAGTATCTACAGACACCGACGCCGCCAGTATCATACCAATATGCAACCTTAATTTTTTTGCAATTGTATAAACATAGAAACCAGCCACAGCCTGCTAAGCTAACCTCGTTGTGCAGCATGGTTAAACATTTCAGTAAACATGAACGGATTATAATAATTTTTTTTCAGATTCTTTCATGCGTAAAATGTAGGTCAATGACTGTATCCAAAGCATTCACTACACATCAATATGGCTGATGTGGAACATGTCAGTAAATGGAAATGGACTTAAATCATTCTACCTTACCAAGTCGCTCATGCGTAAAATGAAGACCACAATCAGAATCTGACACATGCATTGTTGTTGTCTTCCTAAAATGAATCATGCGTACCGATATGGTTGATCTGGGACATGTCAGTAAGCAGAAATGGACTTTAAATATTCTACCTAACCAAGTCGCTCATGCGTCAAATGTAGGCCATTTACAGCATCCGAAGCCTGCATTGTTATTGTCATCGATTTAATATTTAATATCAAATTATTTGTGTGTACGCTTGAAAATCAGCCCAACAGTATTAGATCTACAAACTTGTCCAAGCAGAGTTTTGTCATTTTCGCTGCAGGATTCAAATCTAGCTGCTGTGACACCTATGGCAACAAAACTTGCACCCTGACCAACACTAAAGACCAATCGGATATAAAATTGAAGCTTTCGATAATGATGAATGAAAGGGTATGGAGTAAATGCGCATGAGACAAAGTCTCTACAAATACATGGTAAAAACAAGCAGAGGAACAACGCTTTTATTTTGTTCTTAATCTTGAAGTCACCACGAGGCCTTCAACAATGAGCTTGCTCATACCTTTTAGTAAGTTCAAGACGGTCCCTAGCACCGGTTTAAGCGGAATTCTTTGCTAATTGTCGAACAACGCTACATCCACATCTTTGTGTTCAAAAGGTCAGGATCGTCGACAAACATAGATTAAACTGGCAAAGTGTTCTTACAATCACTGCCATCCGTTGCCCGACAAAAGCACTAATGTCATAAGCTAGTGGACGATTACTACATATGAAAAACTTGGCACTCATCAAGTCGATTGTAAGAAAACTTGGCATTATAAAGAGGTGAGATGTGGGCACAATAAACAGGTGGTCACAATAACATTTGAAAATTACAAAAAAAATAAATGTCAAAATTTGAAAGCATGATAGTATATCCATATGAGAAATTCTCTCACGAACAAGTACACCATAACTGAAATATATAGAGAGCATACATATATCATATGTCCATCTCCAACAATTATCTATTTAAACCAAATATCACATCAAATTATTGTATTAATAAAACAAAATGAAATTATTTATTTTCATGACATGTATGTTTAGAATATTTATTTTCACTGGCACCAAGATTACATTATTCATTTATAAAATCGCCACAGTCCTCCTCTGAAAATCAAATTGTCGTCCCCTAATTTCCCTTAAAAGTAATGCAGAAGACTAAAATGAAGAACTGTACATCATTAATTCCCATTTCGTAATAAAAAATAATTATAACAACTGTGACAAGAATTGCTAATTTTATGATTTTGGTTGAAAATTGATTTCAACGTATTAAAAACGTTTAAGTTTTTACTTTAAAAAAATGAGCAATTTATGCAAGAATATTTCCTTTAATTCAAGAGTTATTACCCCCAATGAATTGTTTGAATATACCTCTGCAAATAATAACTGTTGGACACATACTTACAGTTTGATTACAGTCGCTAAGGTGGTTGCCAAGGAAATGAAAATGCAATTTGGCATCTTTGAATGATTCTGGTTGATAGGATGGTTGGTCTACGAAATTATCGCATTTCGCAGATTTTTGCTTAGAAATTTCTAGACATAAAAAAAACGAATTAAATGTTAATACTCCTAAATTATAAATACTAGAAACAAGAAGGGAAACGGGGAATGTGTCAAAGAGACAACGACCCAAAGGGGAGTAATAACAACTCAAAGCCACCATTAGATCTTCAATGATCGGTGAGCAAACCCCACATCCAACGGCAGGTCGGAGTCGGCCTCTGAATAAAGAGTAATCAAGTTCAGCGAAATAAACATCATCCTAAACTCCTATAGACATAAAGTAAACTTACTAGATAAATGACAAAACACACAAAGGCTTAATAAATTTCCTGACTTAGGACAGGCGCAGACCTGCTGCGGCGGGGTTGAACTAGTTTTATTGGGCCCAAATCTCCCCCTATAACCAATGTGATAAATCAAAAAACAATCATAACAACAGTAAAATTCAGCTGGTAACAGGACTGAGTCAATTGTGAAAAATGAAACCGAAAGAACTAAATAGACGGACATAAACATGAAATCACGAGAGACTACTAGCATGTAAACTGACATGCCAGGTCCAGACCCATTACTAACTGAAAAAGTAAGTTATGTACCCTCAGTATACAGCTTCCACCAAGAGGCCTTCCTGTGAGGAGTTTAGTTAAGCTATTCAAAACAGAAACCATTTATTAAGCTTCTTGGGTGGTTTTCATGGTAGTAAATTGCAATTTGTCTCCTGAAATGTTTTAGCTCACCTGACATAAACGGTCAGTGTAAGCTGTTGTCATCACTTGGCGTCTCTCGGTTGTAATACATCATCGTTAGCTTTCCAAATTTTCATTTTCTCCTTTCAAAATCAAGCAAATTTAACAGAAATGGTGTATGGAAAGTCCTTTACCAAGGGTGCTTAATTTATTCAGGTGCGACAAATACATGGCCTTCATTGCAGAACTCAATTTAGCTTTGGAATAAACTGTATTAGTACGACGTAGGAAAGGTACTTTACAAAAGGTGCTCATGTTAAAAAAAAGTTCGGAATAACACGGAACATAGTTATGCTATGGCCATGCTATGGGAAATTCCTATTTCATCTTCTCCCCTAAAAACATTAAGGCACATATAACTGCACTTTACATGAATGATATATGGATGACTCTTCACCAAGATTGCTCGTTTCGTTCCGATCCAACAAAAGACATGGCCATTATACATGTAATCTTAAGGCAAAAACATCATTTCCATCAGTGAAGCAAATTTGACTAAACTGGAATCATACAGGGAAGGTCCTTTACATATTGATAATTTTTTTAACAACAGATAACATTTTTATTCACCAGATAGCTTGTTACATTGGCCATAATGAGTCCAAGTCCTCCTAATGGTCCCTGTTATATTCCGCTATTTTTCCAGGGTAGTAAATAGTTGCTGCAATTATACACAAATATATCACATCAATACAGTATTTGTATTCAAAATAAACATTTTTTAATCATTATTAACTTATAATTAACATTTTCTGTATAGACTCTTTGGTTATATTCATTGACATATACATTGAAAATATTTATATTTTTTGTTCTGAACTCAGATTTATAGTATGATTGGTAAATAAAAAAACTTGATATTGTTAAAAAATAGTTAAACCAGAAATATGACTCACCAAAAATTTTATACCCTAAAGTAAGATGTTTTAATGTTATCTAAAAAGATATATTACGTTTACTGAGAATTTCATATTTTTCCCAAAAATCTACCAGACAAGAACAAGATATGAAATAATGTTGATACAAATGTAATCTTCAACATTTCCACAAAAGTTACAACAACCACTGTCAGTTATTTTCTATTGTAATAACAGTTTTTTAGTTGAAATGATATACTAAATAAACTTCAACCTAAATATTTTTAATTTATTCTCTTGTATATATGCAAAAATGAATTTATATATCTTATCAACAGTCAAAAATTATTTTATGTTAAAAAATATGAATTACCTAATTAAACCAATAGATAGCTCGAATTTATTTTGTATCAAAAACTCATATACAAATTTATTTGATATAGCAGAAATATCTTGATTATTCAATAAAATTTTGTGTCGTTTGAAGTTAACCACACTCTTAATAGAATTATCTGATTTTAAAATTAGTTTCCACTCTTTTAGTAGAGATAGTCTAAGAATATTTATTTCAGCCATCCAATTTTATTTATTTTTTAATTTGTTCATAATAATTTCTTGTGAAATACATCCATTCTCGTCAATTATGTCATTTACATAAAAAATGTCACTTTTGATCCAGTTTCAAAAAGTTTTATTTCCAAAGTTCATATAATTAATATTCCACAACAATTGCTTCCTTATTTAATGTGGTAGGCCTTTTTAATTTGTCACAATGTGACATATTCCAACATTCCCCTTTTTCTTTGTAAAATTCAGGAATATGTTTCAAATATTCATGAACATTAACATTATTTGTCTGAAAAATTAACCAATTCATACCCAAATCATTGAAATATTTTAGAGGTATAACTTTCTAATTAACCATATCGTCATTTACTAATCGTTTAAACTAATAGACTTCTAGAGATCTAAAATAACTCTTAAAGTCAATCATTTGTAAACCCCTATGTTTATAAAAACCGATAATAGTATTCAGTTTTACTTTGTCTGGTTTGTCGTTCCAGATAAATCTAAAACATCTACTCTATTTGTTTGAAATAAATATTTGGTACCGTACAAACTGACCCAATAAATGTAAATACTGGCAAAATAAGTGCCTTAATATCATAATCTTTCCTAAAACTGACCATTTTCTTTTTTGCCACGCATCAAGCAACTTATTTATTTTATTTTTATCTATTTTCCCAATTTGAATTTTCACATTCTTTTTTACAACAGCCAAAAAACACAATTAATTTCTGCAATTTTATCTCTACACGATTTTAATTTTCCTACCTATATTCCCTCCGTTTTATTTCTATTTAATCTTAATCCCGAGAAAGACCCAAATATTTCTATTTCGTTCATTGCCAGCTCGACATCTTGTTTTGAATTACAAAACAGGGTAGTATCATCCGCCAATTGAGAAATTTCTATACGTTGATTTTGTTGGTCTATTTTAATATTAATGTCTTAAATACCTTTGTTGCTCCGCAAACGTGAAGCCATTATTTTTACGGATAAAACAAAAAGCAAAGCAGAAAGAGGAGACCCTTGTCCTATTCCTCTCGTATTTATAAAGACCTCGGATATCCATCCATTATTCATGACACAAGTTTGTATATTGCCGTATAGAGTTTTAACCCACCCAATAAAAGAATCATTAAACCCAAAATGTTTTAAAACAGTTAGCATAAAATTCCATTCCAACGAGTCAAAAGCTTTAGAAAAATCCACGAATACTATTGCCCCTTCAATTTTGTATAATTCAGTATAGTCTATTATATATCTTGTATTTGTCTAATATTAAAACCAATGAATCTCCCTTCTACATAACCTGTATGATCATTATTAATCATATCTGGAAGAATTTGTTTCAAAGTTGCGCAAGTACATATGACAACAGTTTTAAATCAACATTCAAAAGTGAAATGGGTCGATAATTATCTAATGAAAGATGATCCCCCTTTTTAAAAAGAAGTGAAAGTACACTTGTGCGTTGTGAATACGTAAGATTCTGCTCTTTATAACCTACATTAAGCATTGTAACTATAATGTTCTCAAGTTTACCCTAAAATGTCCTATAAAACTCTACTGTTAAACCATCCAATCCCGAAGACTTTAGTTTAATGTTAAAGATTGCTTTAGTCCATTCCTCAACTGTGATATCCCCATCACAAATAGAATGATTAATTTCATTTATTTTTGGATTACGATCTGTATCAAATACATACTTATCGCTAAGTTCTTTGTCGAGGTTACTCGAAGAATATAATTTTTCGTTATAAGTCTTTATACATCTCAAAATTTCCCCCCTGATCTGTTATAATCTCTCCTTCCCCTGACTTTAATTCATTTATTGATTTTTTTTAATTTGTCTTTGTTTTTCTAAGCCCAAGAAATATGAATTATTTTTTTCACCAAACTCAATCCATTTTTCTCTTTTTCCCTAGATCAAATTTGTGCCCCTTTAGGTTTGTTTTCGTAAATTTTGCCAATTTCAGTTTCGAGTTAATATATTTCTCTATTTATATGATGAACATCACTTTCCCGTTCGTCCCTTAGTAATAAATTACCTTCAAATTTCTTTCCAACTTTATTAAATTCACCCTAGTTTTTTCGATCTTCCCCTACAATATTCTACAGTTGCCTCCCTTACCCTCAATTTAAATAAATCCCACTCTAATTGTATGTTTTCAAACATCATGTTTCTCAATAAAACACCTATGGATAAAATTATTGATTAAATCTTGGTAGACAACATCGCTTAAAATTGACTGATTAATTTTCCAATACCCCTTCCCTTTTCTGAAGTACTACTTTTAAATTCTAAACACACTCTCTGATGATCTACAATAATATTATTGTATTTTTGCACACGACTTAGTATTTCGTGTGCACGATTTAATATTTTATTTTTTTCATTGGCACTTACAGGGCTCCGTAAAATGCACTAGTAACATAATAGGACAAATTTGCTTTGATCTTTTTATAGATTAATCATGCTTATTCTGAGCATTGTGAAAAACTATGGTTTAACATAAGACTTTGCAAGTTAAACCATAAAACTGACGTCACATTACATATCACCCATTCGAATGCACGGGAAAAGGCGGAGCCAAAACCATGGATTAACCTTCAAATTCTTATGTTAAACCATGGATCACGCTCCGCCCACTTTCTATTGATCTCCACCTCTTTGAAAAAAAACATAACATAACCAAAAAACAAAAAACAAAAAACAAATACAACAGATGTACATAGTTTTACTTAATTTAAGATTGTTGACGGTAGCTTGACAGAATTTTACGTTCTCCTTCATCTGCTTTCAGGGCTACATTTTAACATTGTATCTCTTAAATAAAACGACCGCAGAATGACATTCCTTGTAAATTATCGAGTTATGTTTTATGATCTTTTATCTGTTTTTTGTTTTGTGACCTCTGTTTCCAATTATCATGTTTTCAATTCAAATTTTGGCATTCCCCTCCATTCCTGTTGTACTTTATTTAGTAGGTAGGCACGGACCATTTGATTTTCAGGGGGGGGGGGCTGGTATTTGTACCCGAGCCGGGAATTTTTTTTCGCCCTCTTCGTGGGCCAAATAATTTTTTCACGTATACACTATTTTAGGTACTTTTGTTGAGGCAGGTTTTTTTCCTAATGAACAGAATCCGGGCCAGATTATTTTTTTCAACCAAGATGCTGGTCAGAGAATTTTTTGGGGGGCAAAAATCAGGGCCAGAAAATTTTTTTTCTAAAAAAAATACCAGCCCCCCCCCCCCGAAAATCAATTGGTCCGTGCCTTAAAAATTTCATCATTCTTTTGATATTTCATAACATAAGTGGATCGAGCCTTGAAAAAAGGGGGAAATCCCTAGAACCCCTTTCCCTGGATCTGTCAATGAAATACGTGTGTTAAAATATTGAAAAAACTAAGCATGTAACGAAACATTTGCTTACAATAAAATGGGAATCTTGGTGGTGGTCTTCAGAAGGAAACGGTTATTTTAAAGGTCGAAAGCTAGTCCATGTAAAACGACGGAAAGCACATCGACGTAAATCCTGAACATCAAAAATACCAAATCATGGGATGGGAGATCATCGAACATTTAACTTAATTAATCCTCTGCTAACCATTTATGAAATTTACCATATAAATCGCCAACCAATTCCATGTCGGGGATTTTCCCTCGATGTTTTCCCTCTCACTGTGCCGAGAACTTTAGATGTTGCATCCTCACTAAAATTTACTTGTCAAAAAAATTTATACACAAATATGAATTGCCCGGAAAAAAAATGTTTCAGTGCAGCGTGCAATCAAACAGCTGAGTCGATTTTTAAATTGCCTAGGTCATGTCCTGTGTCCAGATCGGGTTTAAACAATGAACTGTCAATCTATAATATTTTTACAAAACATTAATACACCACGTGCCTAACTAACAAACTTGCAAGAGCGCTTGACTTTTATTGGATAGGGGTTTGTTCCTAAATTTATCGAACTGTCAATCACTCATGAATATTTATGTTACAAACATTTATACCACGTTCTTACTCATTAATATATTTAAACAAACTCACACAGCTCTTTTGTTTAAATATATTAATTCGTAAGAAACGTGGTATAAATAATACTTGAAAGTCGGTCAGGTTTAAACAGGTATGTTGGTATGTGTTTTGTAGTACAAAAAAATTTCAAATTTTTCGAATTTGTAAGAACTAGAAGACTTATTTCGATTTTAGCAAAGTTGTGAAACCGATATGGAATTTAGAATGAGTTTAGAGGAACAGAACAACAAAATGAGGTATTTATTAGTTTAAGTTGCTAGTATCAATTTCTTGAACTATTATGTTGCCTAATTGTGATATCTTTCGTCTTTTTGCATATTTCAAAATTCAAATGTATCTGTGACTGATATAATATGATGTATTGAACTGGTAGATATGGTTATATATGATTAATATGCAGTGTATACTCCTTTAGGTTATTGTATTTCGGAAGTCGAAACGACAACAGTTCGAGCTTAAGTGCGGCTTTTTATGATTTACACTTGATGACTTGCAAATGTCAAACAAATAAAATTCTGAAGCTAGCCATATCAATTGGTGTTTGTATGCAAGAAACACTATTTAGACTGTCTTGTTAAGGAGATGGGTATTGACACTTCATCTGGCAATCCTACTTATTCCCCAACTTCATTATCAAGGGACGAGATAATCACAAACCACACTTCTGTGTAAGCATCATTCGGTATCAAAGTTGATGAGAATAACAGTTATCTCCCTGATATTTACTGGGTGCCTAAGCTTCACAAGAATCCCTACAAACAGAGATTCATTGCAGGATCTGCAAGATGCACCACTGAGCCATTATCCAAACTCCTTACCACTTTACTGACTGCAGTTAGAGATGGTCTAAACAGCTACTGCGAAAAAGCCTATTCCACGAGCGGCGTGAATCAGATGTGGATTCTTAAAAATTCCAAAGATCTCATTGAACAGCTGTCCTCAACCAGTCTCGCATACTGCAGTAGCATTCAAACTTTTGATTTTTCTACCCTTTATACAACTCTTCCCCATAATAAACTTAAAACAGTAATTTCCGATCTGATACATCAATGTTTCTGTACCAAAAACGGAGAACGCAGGTATTCCTATCTGGTAATAGGAAAAGATAAAACATATTTTGTAAAGAACCACACTGAGTCAAACAAGAAATACAGTGCAAATGACGTGATTAAGATGCTTGAATTTTTGATCGACAACATTTTTGTTGAATGTGGAGGCCGTGTTTTTCAACAGACAATAGTGATTCCTAAGAGAACAAATTGTGCGCCACTTTTAGCTGACCTTTTCCTTTTTTCGTATGAAGCAAAGTTTTTACAAGGGCTGATACAACAGAAACAAAAACAACTAGCCCAGACTTTTAATTTCAGTTTCAGAAATATAGACGATGTACTTTCTCTTAATAACCCAAGATTTAAAGAATATTTACACGTATCTACCCCAATGAACTTGAAATTAAAGTGAATTAACTGATACACCCGATTCTGCTTCATACCTTGACCTTTTGTTATTCATTGACGAACATGGACGTCTGAAATCTAAATTATATGACAAACATGATGATTTTGACTTTCCACTTGTGAACTTTCCCTTTCTCTGCAGCAATATACCTGCATCCCCAGCATATGGAGTATATATTTCACAATTAATTCGTTACTGTAGAGCGTGCAGTACATACAGTGACTTTGTGGAAAGAGCAAAAGCACTGTCACACAAACTGCTGAGTCAGTGATATGTTCAGCCCTTGTTACTTTCGTCCCTTCAGAAATTCTATGGCCGTCAGCACGACATCATAGATAGATATGAAATGTCAGTGTCACAAATAAAAACTGACAATTTCAGCTAGATTCGAGTCTTCCCGGATTTGACATTACCGGTTTTGACTTTACCCTGGATTGACCCACTGACAGTGTGACGGGTGCTGTGCACAGAGCAGGACATGCTTACCCTTCCGGAGCACCTGATGTCACTCTTGTTTATTGAGAGTTCACACTGTTAGTGCTTTAGTTTTTCGTGTTGTATATGTAATGTTCATGTGTTTTGTGGGCATGTGGTGTCTTTGGTCTTACGTCTTTTGGTGTTCTTGCTTTTGCCTTGTCTCTGGACCTTGATTTGTGTAATCTTGTGCTTTGTTCCTTCGGTATTCTACTGCCGTTGTTTGGTGCTGTGAACTATATTACGGAACTAAAACTACTCATGATTTCATTTACATATTTTACGAAAAAAAAAAAAAACAATGATTTAATGTATTTAAAACATCCGGACTTTGTGTAAACTCGTGTATTTTATTAATTTAGATATAGCTGAAATTTATTTGAGATGCCCGGAAGGAAAATGGTTTCAAAATATCTGAAGCTTTCCCAATGGAGAAAACAAAAGAAATAACGGTTGGCGACACCAAATATATCTATTCCAGCAAATTTGTTGTCCTGTTTCAACAGATTTAAAAATATTCTTGGTATAGCGGTCTTCTTTTCGGTTTAAAAAAATTGGATTTAAATCAACAAAAGTATACTGAAATCATATCTCCATGGGAGTGTAACCTCACCAATACTACATTCTGTTATTTCACAGAAGTTTCTACCGACTCAGTTAAGGGTCTCGTTTACCAATGAGCTTAATTTTCAGATCATAGTAATAAGAAGCGATACCTGCTAATACTAGTATAAACATTAAGTATAAAGCACTAAAAAGTAACTTTACAATCTGATTGTGTTTGATTGCTATCAAGTTATTTTTATGTATGCCTGAAAATTAACCCAACAGTATTTGATCTACAAAATTGTCCCAGCACAGTTTTGGTAATTTGGTAATTTAGATTCAAATCTAGCTGCCGTGACATCTATGGAAACAATGCTTGAACTCTGATCAACACTAAAGACCACTCGGATATGAAAAAGAAAGGAAATGGGGTAAATGTCAAGGAGATAACATCCCATATCCAGGTTAAAACGACCCAAAACAAAACATCTAGGGGTCACCATATGTCACCATAAACTGATTGAAACTTTCGATATCTGGATGATGCCTTCCACCTTTTTTTTTCTTTTATTTATTTATTTTTATTTTAATTGAAAGCTGTATTCTAGTCCTGGTGTGGCAGAATATTGCTCACTGTACGTAAAACCCTCTAGTTAATCAATCAAGAAATATTTAGAGTCTTTCATGTGTTATTCACTTTGATTATGTTAATATATAGCTTCTTGCAACAATAGAACCTAACCAAGTTGTATCAGATGTGTATCAGTTGAAATCTCAACTGACTTGTTATGAACTGAATTAATTTAGAACTGTAAAATCTGCTTTTAACATGTTTTAATACCTTTTTTAAGAATAAAAATAAAATTCAAAACTCCCCGATGGGTTTGGTAAAAGAATCATCATAGATTTCAGTAGAAGTCGGCAGTATCAGTGAGAGGCCAGTATACCTGTAATATCTTTAGGTCATTGGATCCCGAAGCCTATTTAACGAAATCATGAAGAATATCATTTGATGAAAATTAATATTTTCATTATCTCTTCTGAAGCCACTAGAGCAAATTCAACTAAATTTTACTGGAATGATTTATGGAAGGTTTTTCTTCTGATCTTAAGGAAGCAAATTCGCCTAAATTTACATAAACAAGGTATGGATGACCCTTCATAAATATTGCTGATTTCGTTAAAAAAAACAAACAAACAAAAAAAAAACAAACAAACAAACGTAGCAACCAGAGCCAAATATATCTTAACACGCGAACCTATGGGGAAGTAAAGAAAGTGAGAACCGGACCGTCAGTCTAACACAAACAGTCCAAGGACAATGGCAACATCGGAAGAACGACATAACATGAGCACGGCACAGAAAAAAAAAGTGACACACACATACGAAAATAAACAACACGGACCCAATAAAACCATGAGTGAGATCAGGTCCACCGGTAGAGTAAGCATCTCCTGCTTCTTATAGGACACCCGCCGCGTTGAACATGTCAACTCCGGTAGTAAAGTCAAATCCGGTAGAGGAAAAACAAACTTAGTGGCAAAGAGAAAGATATGTTGTCACCTGGAAAACTGTAGTGATGACTTCAAACAACGGCAGTAGAATACCGAAGGAACAAAGGAGTGAAATTTTCAAAAATCGAAGTCCAAAGGCATGGCCAAAATGGGAACACAGAAAGCAATGACGCCAGACACAAAACAACGACGCTAGATAGACACAAGTTATGGGTAACATAACCTAGCCTGAGTGCACTATTTTTCGGTTACTGAGCTCTATCAAGGTAGTCACTGTATCAATCAAAGGCCCTTGAGTAGCGAATGAGTTTGAAGATGTGAACTCTATATGCCGTTGCTTTTTGAATGTTGAAGAAAAGGAAAGTTGACTATTGGAAAAGTGAAGTCATCACGCTTGTTATACAGCCTAGTTTGTAGTGTAGTTCTGTTGTCAATTTGCCGATGTGAAAATATATGTAGTATCCTTAATTTCGAGCTCTTTTGACAGATAAGATGAAGAAAATCACCAAAGTGAGGATTGCTTAGTGGTGAAATATCATCTATATAACGGAAGGACTGGGTCAGTTTTTCATCTTTATTTTGAAGACGCCCTTATGGACGATGAAACAGATCGGTTAAAAGAGATGCATAATTTGTGCCTATTGGAATTCTAAAAGTTTGGTGAAAAACAAGTCCTCCAAACTGGACAAATATATTATCGATCAGGAACTCTAACATTTTAATAACTTCTTTCTCTGTACATATCTTTCCGATACAGCTTACTTCAATTTGATTTAATAGTTTCAGACCAGATGAATAACATGATTATTTTCCGATTTAGGGTCTAATGTTAAACTATGTCCTTTTGAATTTGCTTTAGTGGTTGCATAGATGAAGATGAAAATGTGATTTTACATAGCGTCAATGTTGCAATTACATTCCGCGCTGGCAGCCAAATTGTTTTCATCAAATCCAAAGAAAATGAGCAATCTTTGTAAAGAACCCAATACATCCTTTCTATGAATTGGTTGCATTGCTTCAGTGGTTCCATGGAAATGATAAAAATGTGATTTTCCCATAAGGTTCAATGTTAAAAACTATGTTCTGCTCTGGAGGCCATGTTTCAAAGAGGATGGGAACGAATAACACAATACCGAAGTTACTATTGATTTATTTTCTATATGTGAGCATTTCGACAACATATGTCTCATCAGTACAAATAAAAACCAAAACATTTTGAAGTCCATGGATTAACCGAAAAACGTGCAGAAGCTGATAGAGAATGATCAATATTTGTTAAGGACCTTCTGTACATCATTCCTGTAAAGTTTTGTTGAATTATATTCATTGGTTTCAGAGAAGATAAAATAAAAAGTAAAACGGACGACGGACGACTGGAGCAAAGTAATGGCAATAGTTCACACTGACCACATCAGGTGAGCTAAAATGGCCGCCATGAAAATAATTTTCATCATTTGCTCTGAAACAATTGAAGTTAATTTAATTAGACTGTTTTGATATGATGTTTTAAAAGTCCTTTACGATTAAGGCCTTCTTTAGTCTGATCACGCCAATGAAAAAAAAAGAAAAAAAAACCTTGACCCTCAAGTAAAATCGTCGCATAGATCATTAAGCAACTGGAATCAAACTGCTGGTATCAGTATTATTCGGTTATTGTTTTTTCAGGGGTTTTATTCATTCAAATAATTGATTAAGTTTAAAATTAAAGTAAAAGCAAATTTCAATAAATAAATCTGCCAAAAAACATTCGAAAAGAAGTAAAAGTATCTTGCTCTTATTGCAACAATGCTTACAAAAACAATCATATAATTAACTTTTTTGAGCAAATGGTATTAATGGTGTAAATATGCAACTGAATTCGAAGAAGTACGAAAAGTGAAAGACTACTCATTTTTGTATCATGACAACCCCTATAGCAACCTGAATCAAATCGTTGATTGTTATGACATAATATTATATTAAGGGTAAGATATGAATTATTTATTCATTAAACTTTTGCGGAATTTCGTTTTTACAAATTTGCTAGAAAAAAATCAGAGAAAGTTAAAACTCAACTATTTTTTGCTACCATAGCAACCATCCTGACAATCCCCACATTTGTTTTCGAGAGCCTTTTTTAATCAGTGTGTATTAAGGAATCCAATTAATCATTGATTTTTATTTAGGGAATAAATGTCAATTTTGCCAAAACAGCACTTGAAACTTAGGTGAAATTCCATATTTTGCTACCATTATAACAACTTAAGTTACCTTAGCCCAATCAATTTTTATACACTAAGTGATTATTCAGACGTAGTTCTTACTGACTGTGTTCTTTTATTTTCTCATTGTACAAAAATGACTTATCGTCAAAATACCCGAAGACCCTGATGTGCCTCAACCTTATACACTTATTAGACATGAAATCTTTAAGTTATAGTTAAAGTACGATTCGGAGTAATTAATTGAATTACAGT
>MJUU01001518.1:10328-34834 GCA_002080025.1 Modiolus philippinarum
AAACTTTTACAACAGGGTTACAGATTTCATAAGTTGTTGAATACATTTAAGAAGTTTTATAACAGATATGAATATTTAATATCTAAATATGACGTTACTCGCAAACAGCTTATTACCCAGGGCATTTTAATCCTCGTTTTTACGGAAATGTTGTTAAAAAATGCCAGAAACTGAAAGCTTCGACATAACGTATATTCTTTACGTAATAGGGGATATTGACCAGATACTCTGCTAACATCCGTTTAATTAGCTTTGAGATCTAGTGACCTAAAAATTGTACATACATACTGGCCTCTCATTGATACTACCGATGTCTACTGAAATATATGATGTTTCTTGACCAAAGCCGTCGGGAACTTTTCAGTTTGATTGTTTTTTCCTAGTGCGACAGTGTTTTCCCAGCAGACTAGGCTCCTTGAGCTAGCCGGCGGATTAACGGCGAGCACCCCTGACCCATCTTTTGAAATTACGTATTGTCATATTCTCTCCTTTCAAGATTGTGGTCATGGAGTTAGTATTAATTACCTGTATTAGGTTTATTTGTATGTTTATTATACTATAGGGAAACGGCACAGATAAAGGGGAGGTTTGGGTACCCATAAACCGGTTTAACCCTACCTACTCTGGCTTTTGCTAGTGCCGCTACCAAGTACGGCTGTCCCGAGTTCCTATCGTTGTTTACGTTTGTCTTTGTCTTATTTGTGTTTTTCCTGTGTAGCAGATTATGGCATGTGATTATAATTTTCAGCCATTATAGATGTTGTCCCTTTTATTTCATGTATACATAGAATCCAATATTGCAATCCAGCAAGTAACATTAGACCTTATGTGGTACCAAGGTTCGAAATACTAGCTATACTGCATTTTTGTGACTGGCGAACCATAGGTGTCTTCCATGTCTACGTTACATCCAATGTGACGCTCTAAAGGGGCTGTACTTTTATAATCAAACTTTATGGAAAGTTTCCTAGAACACATCGATTGTTACAATTAAATTAATCGGCAATAACCCTTTCATGTTGAAAAGTATCATTACAATATAGTTCATATAAATAGAACTGTCAAAGCACAGACCTCCATCAGAATACAATTTCAGTTGATGATTTAAAAATCACTAGGACTCGTTGTTGCTATTATAGTTATTAAAATCTATCTATTTAAGAATTTCTAAGAAATTGGCCGAACACACATCCAATTGTAGGTTGGCTTATTGTGAGCTAGCGGTTATTGAATGCTAGCTTCATTCTAGTTATATTAACTAAATGAAAAGCCAGGCATCCCTTATACACACATATGTTAAAATAGAAAAGTAACGGCTAAGACTGTCGCTCATTTGAGGAAATACTGCTAAAACTAAAGAGGTAAAAACGGAGATAATAACCAATCGATATCTGTTTTACATGGGCTCCTCAGATAAAAAAAAATCAGAAATGATGACCAAAAAATCTTTTAAATAGTTTCGGAGGTGATGAACAAATTATCTGTTTACCAAAGATTCAATTTTAACTATAATGAATGCTGGAGTATATATTTGCCGTCAGATCATAACGAAATAAGGACCTTTGGTTTAGCACCTTCATCATTCTTGTAGATTTTGGCTTGGTAATTTCTCATATGAAAATACTATCATACTTTCAAAATCTTGGCATTTTTACCAACTGTTCATAGTGCCCATATCTATTTCTTTATAATGCCAAGTTTTTACAATCGACTTGATGAGTGCTCGGTATTTGTATATATGTTGCAATTATCCACTAGCTTGAGACCATAGTGCTTTTTCGGGCAAAAAGATTCTAGAAGCACTTTGCCAGTTTAAATTATGTTTGTTGACGATCCTGCATCCATGACAAGTACTGACATTGACAGATCATCGTTCGACATTATACAGTAAATGATTTTTGTTAGACAACCCAAGAGATGTGATTATTACCTACGCTGGTTACGGCCAAGGTGATTATCAGATCTCGCGGGTTGTAAAATTATGGTTTTTACCGAAATCGTAGGTCATTTCATTGTTTCATTATTTGAATAATTGTTCCGTAAATTGAAAGTTTCACTTTTGCTTATCCTTCTGTTGACAGTTAAGTCTTCACACCACTTTACAAAATAGTTACTGTTAATGGGTACACACTGCAGTGTTAAATTACGTGCTTAATTGCGCAGGAATCATAAAAATTAACTTGGATTTTCATTGTTAATATATATGGTAACACTTTCAAGTGTTTAGCAGCGATGTTAACCTCACGTGCTCAATTGAGCGGTAATCATCAGATTTCAATAGGAAGTCGACATTATGATTTAACCAACAAGAATCTTTTATATTTATAGTCACATAATAAAATNTGAATTTTACGACAAACATTTTTGAAATGTACACGACCTAAGCTTTCCAAAAAGGTATAGATATCGAATAGGGTATGTGGGTCATTTAAATTTTAAAATTTCTGGTCTCTGCCGCTCTACTAATATGGTAACACTTTGAAGTGTTTAGCAGCGATGTTAACCTCACGTGCTCAATTGAGCGGTAATCATCAGATTTCAATAGGAAGTCGACATTATGATTTAACCAACAAGAATCTTTTATATTTATAGTCACATAATAAAATTATTTATATCTGGAAATGGTGAATGAAAGGATATGGAGTAAATGCACTTGAGACAAAGTCTCTAAAAATACATGGTAAAAACAAGCAAAGGAACAACGCTTTTATTGTTGTTCTTCATCTGGAAGTCACCTGTAAAGTCAATTGTAAAGTCTGGATTGTAGTCCACCAACCAGGCATATAATGCATCTCTTCTCGTCTGTGTATTTCAACAAGGCATTTTGTCAAAATAACATTGAAAATTCTCAATAGTTCTGTTAATGTAAAAAAGGAAACACCTTCAATGGCTGAAATTATAATCACATGCCACAATCTGTCAGGGAAGTACACAGAAAAAATACGTATAAGGCAAAAGACAAACGTAGACAACGATAGGAATTTGGGACAGCCGGACTTGGTACCGGCACTAGCAAAAGCCAGCGGTAGGGTTAAACCGGTTTATGGGTACCCAAACCTTCCCTTTTATCTGTCCCGTTTCCCTATAGTATAGAAAAAATACGAATAAACCCCTTTACAGGCGGACTACTAACTCCATGACCACAATCTTGAAAGGAGAGAAAATACGTAATTTTGAAAGATGGGTCAAGGGATGCTCGCCGCTAAACAGCCGGCTAGCTCAAGGAGCCTAGTCTGCTGGTAGAACACTGTCGCATTACGGAAGAAAAATCAAACTCAAAACTTTCCGAAGGGTTTGGTCAAGAATCGTCATAAATTTCAGGAGACAGGGAGAGGCCAGTATGTGTTCAAAATTTTCAGGTCACTACGTCTCTAAGCTAATTTTCGGATGCAAGCAAAATATCTTGTCGATATCTCCTGTTACGTAAGAATTTAAGTTACGTCCCAGGTTTTCTGGACTTTGAATCAATTTCTGGAATTCATTTACAACATTTCCGTAAAAACGAGACTAGAAATGTCAATAGTAATAAGCTGTTTACGAGTAACGCCTTATTTAGATATCAAATGTTCATATCTACCGCAAAACTTCTTTGATGTATTCAACAACTTATGAAATCTGTAACCATGTTGTAAAAGTTTGGGTGTGATAGTAAGGTTATGTTCAATAAAATCGTCAAGAGTAGAACAAACTCGTGCAAATCGTACCAGTTGAGAAATATACACCCCGTAGGATAGAGCTAGAGAAATGTCGCCATCAAAGAAAGGGAATAACAAAATACCGAAGTCACTGTTAAATTATTTTCTGCATATGCGTATTTCGACAACTTATGTTTCATCAGTGCAGATCCAACCAAAACATTAACCGAAAAACGTGTAAAGGCTGATAGAGAACAAATAACCAAAAGTATCTAAATAGAAAAACCAAAATACAACTAAGGACAGAGCTATGCATGAGGGAAATACTCCGTACTTTTAAACAAAATATTGCAAAATTTAGATATTGCAAATTTCAATACAATCGGTTTTCGGGTCAGCATCGAAGTAAATTAGTTATAGTGAAATCAAAATCATCCCGTTTATCATATATTTCAGTTTTTATTTGTCAGAGTCATTATTGATAGTTAGATCCAGAAAAGGGCAGTATTTGGAATCATTGTTAGCTTTATTTAATTTCAGTTGTTGCGGGTAAATAATGTCTTCATAATCTTCAAAATGGGGAGTATCAATAGTAAGGATATAGTCATTATATCCGTTGTTGTCACTAAAAAAAGAAATAAGTTTATCACTGTTTTGTATGGTTCCGTTTTGAAGTTTTTTCGTGAGGTCTCGTTCGTAACAGAAAAGAAAAAGGTCTGCAATTAGAGATGCACAATTTGTACCCATGGGAATACCTATGATCCTTTGATAAATAGTGTTGCCAAAACGAACAAAACTATTCCCCACTAAAAGATTGATTGCATTAATCATATCAGCACATGTCCAGGAACAGTGATTATTGTAGGTGATATTAGAGAAGAATCCTTGCTTTTGTTTTAGCAAATGAACTGGAGACCAGAAAATTTAATAGAACATTTAATAAGTTGTCCAAATTTAGATTTAATCAAATTAAGTGGAATGGTAGTATAAAGTGTAGAAAAATCATAATATCGATAGATGAGACTGGTTTTTGAATTGATTATAGTTTTTCTAAAACTTCAATAGAATTTTTTACACTCCAAAAGAAATTAACACCAGAGCTTTGATACGTTTTTTCACAGTATTTAATAACCTACTCCTTTATATAAGTAAGTGAACTAGTTAAATGGATAGATAAATTAGTAGTAGAACACTTACTAGATGCCGGAATAAAACGATGCTTGAAGGGATTTTTGTGAAGCTTCGGAACCCAGTTCATGGTAGGAAATATGTTATCTTTAGGTGGAACTTTAAGCATTTCTGTATTCTTATAATGTTGTTAGGTTAACTTTTTTTCGTCCCAATTGGTACGTTTAAAAGTGTCTGAATTGTCCAGTTCGTTTTGTTGGACATCGATGTATAGCAACGTTGTTAGAAGCCTTGTTAACATGTACAAACACATATTTTACCAAGATCCTTCAATTTTGACTTAATTCTATTTTAGAATACTGTTCTCAGGAGGGATATACAGGCGTTGAGGCTTCAAAAAGGATGACACCACAGTCCTTAAATAAAAGCGTAAGACATTTGTGAGATTTTGAAACGCCATAGAAAGAAGGTATTTGGGGTACCGAAGTAAAGGACACGGTACACTAAAGCCTCTTTTGGCCCGAAAGTTTAAGTTAGATATGCAAGTGAAAATGGTGTTAAAACCTTTTAAAATGATTATATTTTTCAAATCAATTACGATGCCTTTTCAGTTTGATAATGATTTAGCAGTAACCTACGTATAAACTGGAGGATTATCGACCGTTTTCAGTAAAATAGTCAATTATTGCAAAATTGCCATTTTCTGGATACATTTCAGTCTGTCACACATGGGCGACGTTCTTTGGCCAGAATTAAATGCTACTTACAAGTTTTCTGATACCAATTCATTATCTTCCGCAAAATTTCATTCTGGTCAAAGCATGCGGCCACATTCATTTCACTGTATGAAAAAATAGCAAATTTTAGCCAATTTCGAATTAAACAGTCGATTGCCCCATATTTGTTTAGCTTATTTGACCAAAAACAAATATGTTAGATGTTAACCAATGTTTTAAACAGTTGTCTTGGACCCCCTTGAATAAACATGCACCAATTTTTTACTTAATTTGAAAAATTCTGAATTTTGTAGATTTTACAGTGCCAAAAGACGTCCTTAGCGTACCTACTTCTTTAAAATTATCATCAGTTTCAAAAGCATTCTTAACTTGAATTTTTAAGTACTAAGCTCCAAAATGTTTCATCATGTACCGGTGAATAAGATACAACTAAGCGGAAAGATGTTTCCTTCAGATCAGAATATGATATGGTATAAGAATTTTAAAAAGGACAAATCGTTGTTCTTTTAATTTGCGGGAGGTATACATGGGTGGACGTTTTGGTATTTGAACAATTTTGAGTTTCCAAGGCTACTTTTATTTGGGATAAGTTCATAAGTTTCCATGTCTTTGTATGTTTAAATAATAATTAATAATATGTTTCACTGGTTATATTACAACTCATATAAAGCTCCGACTTACTAATCAAATATCTAATTTGTCCTCAAAATGCTACGCGTACTCATATTCTCCTAAAAGCGGTGGTATGTATATTACTTGTAAGATAGTCAAAATAAGTATTACATTCGGAATCTCTAGACGAAGAAACTTTCCAATGCTGATAACTATCGGTATGAGATATTTTGCTATTTATTCTTAATAAAAAAAAATCACATTTTTTACTGTAAAGCAAAATATGACTTTTATGATTTATGATCTGCACTGGTGAGACATTAGTTGTCGAGGAGCTCATATGCAGGAAATAAATTAACAGTAACTTCGGTATTTTATTATTTATCAGAGCACATCTTACGATAATTAAAATTATGATTTACTAGTTTTAATTTTTAGCAATCGTGAAATTGGGTAGCCAATGGCTGTTTCAATAGATTAAAACACCTTCTGAAGGAATGATTCGTTCTCAGTATTAAAGGGAGATTAAATGATTAATTTGGGAATTCTACTGAAAGAGTAGCAAACCTACTATCAAAATTTACGAACGATTGTTTTATCTTCAAATTATTTTCAAATTATTTTAGAAGATACCTTTATTTCAAATGAATTAACCTATAAGTAGCAACTTTCTGTGTTATATTTTATCTGAAGCATATCTGAAGCATAATAGAAATAATGAATAGCTGAATTACACCTTTTCGAGGATTTTATAATATTACCAATTGATGATGTTGACTATTTTTAAAAGTTCACACTGTGAAAGCTTTAGTTTTGAGTTTTGCATTTGTGGTGTTCGTGTGTTTTGTCGGTGTGTTAAGTTTTTAGTCTTCTGTCATCTGGTGTTCTCGTTTTTGCCTTGTCTCTGGACTTTGATTTATGTAATCTTGTGCTTTGTTTCTTCGATATTCTACTACCTATGTTTAGCAGGAGGTCGGGCTGAAATTGGAAAATTAAATTAGGATCATGATAAATCTTTTATTTTGTACCGTTTAACTAATATCCCTATTCATTAAAAGTTGACATACATAGTTGTATTTAAAACATTTAGATATTTCAATGCTGTTCAAATCAACATGCCAGAAAGACGTGTCAAGTCATAAAATGCATTGGATGAACGTTTGACGAAAGACAGTCCGTTTTATTGTAACAAAATATCGAGTTAATATATTCGAATGACTTACAGCATATCATTATTTTTCATTTGCACAGGTGAATAAATAACAAAATACCGAAGTTGCTATGAATTTAGTAAGTCTTTCCAAAACGAATTTTACCTATCATTACATTTTTGTTTAATGTTGATCAATGCAACAACCGATATGGCAAATGCAAGGATTGATATAAAAAGATTTGCAATGATAACACGCTATTGAAATTTTGTAGATTTATAATGCACTTTGTTCAATCTACAAAGGTAAGCACAATATTAAGATATTTTAAAAAAAAAATAACGAATTCAGGTCACAATATTCGCATGTCGACAACTAATGTTTCATCATATGTGATCGAGGAAAAAAACTAAAACATCATCCATGAGGTTTAACTTGCACTATCATGAGGTATGAGCATAGTTCATTCTTGAAGGCTTCGTGGTTACTTCAAGATAAAGAACAACAACAAAAGCGTTGTTCAATTCTTGGTTTTCCCATGTATTTGTAGAGACTTTGTCTCATGTACATTTACTTCGTATCCCTCAATTCCTTCATCCCTTCATTCCTTCATTCCTGTCTTTTGTTACCACTGGGCCGATGCCACTGCTGGTGGACTGTTAATCCCCGGGGTATTCATCAACCTAGTAGCCAGTACTTCGGTGCTGGCCCAAAAACCGATTTTATTTGAAAACTTGCAATATCTGAATTTATGAAAATTTTGTAAAAACCTAAGGAGTATCTCCTTCTTGCATAGCTCTGTCCTTAGCTGTTAAGCTTTCCTATTTAAGATCCTATTTGTAATTCGTTCTCTCTCAGCTTTTACACATATTTCGGTTCATGGATTACCAGATGTTTTGATTTTATCTGCACTGAAGAGACATAAATAGTCGAAAAGCGAATATGCAGAAACTAAAATCAAAGTTACTTCGGTATTTTGTTATTTGTTTACCACTGGGCTGAGGCCGCTAGTCCCCGAAGGTATTCTCCAACCCAGTAGCCAGGACATCGATGCTGGCCCGAAAACCGATTTCATTTGAAAATTTGCAATACTTAAATTTCAGAAAATTTTGTAAAAACCTAAGGTATATTTCCCTCTTGCATAACTCTGTCCTTAGCTGATTTTGGCTTTCCTATTTAGATCCTATAGGTAATTCGTTCTCTTCAGCTTATTTTTCAGTTGATGGATTTCCAAATGTTTTGATTTAATCTGCATTGAAGAGACATACATTATCGAAAAGCGAATATACAGAAACTAAAATCAAAGTTACTTCGGTATTTTCTTATTTGTTACCATTGGGCCGATGCCACTGCTGATGGATTGCTAGTCCTCGATAGAATTAACCAATCCAGTAGCCAGTACTTCGGTGCTGGCCCGAAACCCGATTGTATTTGAAAACTTGCAATATCTAAATTTAAGAAAAAAAATTTAAAACCTTAGGCGTGTTTATCTCCCTCTTGTATAGCTCTGTCCTTGGCTGATTTTTGTTAAGAAATCTTGTCCCTGATCTATCTAAGCAAAATACAATATACCATTCTAAAAAGAAAACATTTAAAAAGTACAATTTTAATTTCATTGTTGTAGTATGCTTGCAAGACATCATTTGATATTTTAGCATGTCTTGTTCCAAGCTAAGTTGTATTTATGTATATGTTTATGTTTATTGTTTCACGTATCATCAACATCTCTTTAGTGTAGATTTTCAATTTGTTAAATCTGTTAACTTTTCCGTTTGATGTTTCGAGCTTAATTTGTAAAGCGCAAGCTCTCTTCAGTGATCCGTGCGTTAAAAGTTAAGACATGTCCTTATGTTACCCGCAAAGTTAAAGAAATCTCCGCAAGTTCGACCACTTATATAGAAAACGAGTCCCTTCGTGTTTCGAGCTTAATTTGTAAAGTGCTAGCTCTCTTCAGTGATCTGCGCGTTAAATTTGAGTTCAGAAATTTCTTATGTTTCTCCTAAAGTTACAGAAATGTCCGCAAGTTAGACCACTGATGTAGAAAACGAGTCCTTTGACCTATCTTAGCAAAATATAACATACTCTAATAATAACAAAATTATTCTAAAAAGTCTATTTTGATTTATAATTATATCCTTCTAGTAGGCTTGCAAGACATCATTTGATATTTTAGCATGGTGAATGAAAGCATGTCTTGTTCCAAGTTTTAGCTATGTATATGTTTATGTATTTCGTTATCTCTTTTAGTCTATTTTAGAATGTAGATTTTCAATTTGTTGAACTTGTTGACTTTTCCGTTTGATGTTTGGAGCTTTATATGTAAAGCGTTAGCTGTCTTCAGTGATCAGCACGTTAAAAGTTCAGAGACATTCCCAAATGTTACCCATAAAGTTACAGAAATTTTCACAAGGTAGACCACTTATATAGAAAACGAGTTCCTTCACCCATCTAAACAAAATACAACATGCTCTAATAATAAGAAAAGTATTTTAAAAAGTATATTTTGAATTATATCCTTCTAGAAGTCTTGCAAGACATCATTTGATATTTTAGCATGTCTTGTTGCAAGTTTTATCTATGTACATGTTGTAAATGTTTATGTTTATTGTTTCACGTATCATCAATATCTCTTTAATAAGCAATGAAGGGATATGGAGTCAATGAGACAAAATCTCCACAAATACGTGGGAAATACATTATCTTATGTAACCCGTAAGGTAACAGAAATTTCAGCAAGTTAGACCAAATTTTTTATAAAACAAACGAGTCCCTTGACATATCTTAGCAAAATAAGAAAAAAGTATTTAGACAATATATTTTACCCATTAATCTTTCTTCCATGCTTGCAAGACATTATCTAATATTTTGGCATACTTTTTTCCAAGTTTTAGCAATAAACATGTTTTTATTTATTGTTTGCTGTTATTTTATTAAGTCATTAAGTCCATGAAAATATTGCTGAACTTATTGACATTTCCGTTTAATGTTTCGAGCTTTATTTGTCTAGCGTTAGCTCTCTTCAGTGATCGGCGTGTTAAATGGTTCAGAAATTTCCCTATATTACCAGTAGTTACAGACATTTCCGCACGTTATACCATACATCAAACTTCTGCAATGTTGTTAAACTGTTTTTGTATTTATTTGTGAACAACAAATCATTCAGTTATGTATTATGAATCGTTTTATGTTTTAGAGATATGTCATTTTGATTTTTCTCTTTTTATTTTATACATACATTTTTAATTTTTCAATTTATTTTTTTTTTATGTTTTCTTTCTTTTCTCCAATTGTTCTTCTCAAAAATACATATTTCATCACTGCATTAATTAAAGTACTTATTTCCATACCTATTTTCGCGCTAATTCTGTATTTAAGTGCATGTATTATATCTATAGTCTATGTTCATGTCTAAACCGAACCCCTCCAGGACTGAAGAATTTGTTCGGTTTAGACAGGTGTTCGGTTTAGACAGGTTCAAAATATATAGAAATTGATTCAAAGGGTATTTACATCATGTTTGGTTTAGACAGGTTTTCGGTTTAGTCAGGGTTCGGTTTCGACAGGTTTCACTGTAATACTGAATTAGCATGACTAATTCATGTCCTTTCATGTTTATTTTTCAAAATGCGCCAATTTTGTTACAAGAATTTCAATGCTCTGTTTTCCTTTTATTGTGGTTATATTTCTATCATTAATTAAATACATATGCAGTGAAAGGGCTTATTCAGTGCAAAAATTCGGGTCCAACTTCTCATTTAATTTCTGCAATTTGTAACAGATTCAAACTAATGTAATTTCTTCTGTGTTATCTTTTTCCTGAATGTTCTTTTCTATAAGCTTTAAGGCTCATTATTTGCAAAAAGATTTAATTATATCCTTCTAGTAGTTTTGCAAGACATTTGGAAATTCATAAACCGAAATATGTGTAAAAACTGAAAGAGAACAAATGACCAACAAGACCTTAAAGGGAAAGCCAAAATCACCTAAGGACAAACCTATAAAACTTTTTCTTAAATTTAGATATTGCAAGTTTTCGAATATAATTGGTTTTCGGGCCAGCACCGGAGTACTGGCTACTGGAATGGTGAATACCCTCGGGACTAATAGTCCACCAGCAGTGGCATCGGCACAGTTGTAATAAATAACAAAATACAAAAGATACTGTCAATTTAGTTTCTGCATATACGCATTTCGACAACTTATGTCTTTTCAGTGCAGATCAAATCAAAACATTTGGAAATCCATAAACAGAAATTTGTGTAAAAGCTTAAAGAGAGCAAATTACCAACAAGATCTAAAACGGAAAGCCAAACTCAGCTAAGGACAGAGATATGCAGGAGAGAGATACTCCGTAGGTTCAACAAAATTTTCTTGAATTTAGATGTTGCAAGTTTTCGAATAAAATCGGTTTTCGGGCCAGCAGCGAAGTCCGCCAGCAGTGTCATTGGCCAAGTGGTAATAAATAACAAAATAGTAAATAATGCATTCAAATCCTATAACAAATGATATTTACATGTCAACAGAAGAAATGATACACGATTAATATTGTAAATATTTTAATATAATGAAATTTACTACTTAAGTGTATTTGTGTATTCAACGCCAAAAAGCATTTTTTTATTCATATTTAGAATTGATTTCGAAATGGATAAGATGCAAATCTAGAATTATAGTTTTTCGCCCTATAATCGAATCCACCATTAATTACTTGGTGATTTAAGGTTAGTAAGGACACCTGACCCAAAAAATAATTCCGAATTCAAAATGGCTATTTATATATATATATATTACTATTTCTTTGGTATAAATATTGGACCACCTTTCCAGGCGTTTTTTCTGAGATAAATGTGGTCAAAGTTACCTCCCAAGAATATTGGTCTGAATTCCCATTTACCCCCTTTTGACCATATAAAAACAAATTATACATTGTTTTTGTAAAAAGAGTGTTTTGATTAAAAGTGTTTGTTGTTTTAAAGGAATTTCTAAAAATATATCCACTTCTGCTAATATTCCCAATTATGTGCACATTGAGGTTAGAATTTTTCTCACTTTCTGTTCCCTTGAGGGACAAAAAACTGAAATTCAGAAAAGCTTCCGAATTTAATATTTGATTTTTTTACTTAAATATATACCTTTATACGATATCTTCAAAATATGGAAAAATCAGTATAGAAAACTAGGCTTTTAAGAGACCTACAAGCATTCAAAGTTGACAACATTGCCCTCCTCCCCTTAAAAAATTTTGCCGTCACTAGAACAAAAACCGGAAGTGATGTCACATGATGTTCTTGTAGCACAAATACCAAATTAAAATAGTCATATGACTGTATACGGTCTTCACCTGACTAGGACAGGAAGTTGTAGGTTACACATGTCAAACCGGAAGTCGATACTTTCTTGCCTACTGTTAATCATAAATACAAAAATTTCATCTACAAATTCAAATTTCGTAATATATTGTATGATAGTTCGACACGTGGCCGCAGGAGTCCTATAGAGAGATAAAGGAGCGCGCATGCGGGACCAGAAGTAGTTTTTATTTCGAATTGGCCACCGTTTTGACCGGAATGACCTATTATGCTGTATAAAGATATATTTTGGATTGTGTTGACTAAATGAATGAGTTGATATTTCTACTATTTTCTTGTTCCAAACTTCTAGAAAGTGATCTTTATAAAACGAAAAAACGGCAGTGGCTTGTTTTTGCAGTATTTCTATCACGTCTGCGTTACTTGTTTAAAAGGGGGAGACCGCTATTGTTGTTCTAGGGTGAATTCTTTCCCCCAAAATTTTTAAGGATTGTTTAGTATTATTTCCCCTTTTCTTGTCCCTTTGTGTACGTAAGTTACTTTTTTCACTACTATCTTTCTATTTTATTTAATTTTTATCAAAGTTATCAAAGCATTTTTACTGTGTTAAAATTATATTATTTTCCCTTTTCTCACCTTATTTCAAGATTATTTGCATTTTTCATCATATACAAAGGAATTTGATTTTTTCCCGCCATTTTGCTGTCTCTATGGCAACGATCCCCATTCTGATATTTTAAAGACCAAAACTCGTATCTACACATGCTATGTAACCTTCCTATCAAATTTCAGTCATTTTAGCGTAATTCCCGCCTTTTTTTGTTCCCATAGCAACTGTCGCCATTTTGATTTTTTTAAAACATGCCCAAAAACCTTCCTGTCAAATTTCATTCCGTTCTGAACATTTTAATTTTTTTCCGCCATTTTTATGGTTTAATCACGTGACAGCAGCTGCTGTCCTCACTACCCTTGTCAATAATTATGACAATGCATCAGGAAAATAATTTACCATCTTAAAAAGTGGAAAACAATCCTTCCTATCGATGCGATGCAACATCAAATCCCAAATGGCGTCCACAAGTAATTTGCACAGTCAGAGCGTAAATGGCAATTGCTGCCTTCACAAGTCATTCCTAAGTAATAAGACTTACAAACTTAATATTCATCTGAGGCGATCATGCTCTTCAAATGATACACCAAAGTGGCAGCAGATCCCTTGAGACATTGCAACGTCAAAATCGCAAAACGCATTTTATGCGTTAGCAATCATTAATGAGTACGGAAAAACGGATCCGCGGAATACAAGGTCGCCTAATTAACAGATCTTAAAGTCCATCGGTTCGAAAGTGTGACTTTTTGGTAGATGCAAGATGTGGACATACTCAATATGTACGATTTCTCAAAATTTTACATTTTTGGAATGGTTTCCATGTCAGCCTTATTAATTTTGAAATTTCAAATGCTGTAGAAATATCTTACATGACATATATCCTCCCTATGAAGTTTCAAGAAATTTGCTGAATAACAGTTCTGAGAAACAGTGGACAACATAAAAAACTTCAATTTCCTATAGGTTTACAACGGTAGACCCTACCCCTTTTCGAGCCCGAAATGTACCATTAATGGCCTCCTAATGAAACGTTTTGTTGATTGCACATTTACATACATTGTATGTGGGACTAACATCCTAAAATTTCAAAGAAGAAACAAAGAAAAAAAAATAATAAGAAGGAGAAACGTTAAAACACAATAAGTCTTCTAACTTCGTTCGGGAGATTAAATAATACACGTAATGATAAGAACCAGGTGCAAAAACTCCGATTTCAGTGATCCGAATAACATCTCTTTAATATGCATTTCTTAAAAACTTCACCAGACATTTCCCACGAATTCGAAGATTTATAATGGTTATGGAGGTGAAATGTAAATTACAAATTTGCATTTATGGATTGATTTCGTGTTGTTTGTGCCACATTTTCTATTGACAAACAGTGTTTAGATACAATAAACAAACGAGTTAAAATTCTCAACAAAAAATAATATATACACATATCAAAACATATCTCAGCCATTTTGTTTTCTTTTCACGGCCCCTTGAAGACATTAATGTCGATGATCTTGGCCAATCCCTACCTCTGTCTGCTTGTTTTTTTTTAATCTTTTATGTTTTGATATGTGTATATATTATTTTTGTTTTACCTTTTATCGCAGTTCGACAAGAATTTTAACTCGTTTGTTTATTTATGCTTACACGAACTGCCGCACAGCACTCTTTATTTTATTAAGATACAATAGACGTGTTTAATTAGAAAAACAACACTTAACCGGGAAAAATAGCATATTTTAAGAGAGTAAAATCTTTTACAAACCATTAAACGCTAAAGTTCACAGAAAGTAGCAGAATTTAAGGCGAAATATCCCAAAAGTTCTGATCCAGCAAAAAAAATGGTCATCGATGAGCCCACAAATTGTAAAATCTTAGTTTTAACAGCTTCGCTATAACCTATAATAAGAATACTAACTAACACTTGACAGAAAGGGGAAATATCACATGTTGTTATTTGATGAAAATATGCCCCTGCTGGTGGACTTTAAGTCCCCGGGGTTATTCACCAACCCAGTAGCCAGTACTTCGATGCTGGACCAGACACCTTTTTTGGAAACTTGCAATATCTGAAATTGGGAAAAGTATCTTCCTCTTACAAAGCTCTGTCCTTAGCTGATTTTAGCTTTTCTATTTAGATCGTGTTGGTAATTGTTCTCTATCAGCTTTACACATATTTCGGTTTATGGATTTCAAGATGTTTTATTTGATCTGCACTGAAGAGACATAAGTTGTCGAAATGCGCATATGCAGACACTAAATTCTCAGTAACTTTGGTAATTGTTTATTCACTGTATTACAAACTGTCGGTTGCAATTGTTGTGAGTCGCTACCGGACACTACAACAACGGAAAAAGGGGGGGGGGGTTTGAGGCGCAATAAAACCGGTTTAACCCACCATTTCTTTTGAAATGCCTATACCAAGTCATGACCATTGCGGTCGGCAGTTTATCCTGTGGTATTCCACCTTTGTCTTTCTGCCCCTTAGGCTTTGGCCCTTGACAATTCTGTTCGGTAAGTTTGTTATTATCCCCATTTACAAAGGTGTCATATGATTTATTTCACTTTTCTGTGAATTTTAAAATGCCATTTATTTAAAAATTATTGTTCATAACGGAAATGACTTAAAAGATTAGATTAACAAAACGCTTAAAATATGTTCAAAACAGAATATTAAAAATCTGTCCGAACTTTGATGATTTTTAATAGGAGTACATGACTTTCGAAATAGGAATTGTTGTGTTTTGTTGAGAAGTGTTGTGTAATGTTCAGACTTTCTAGATAAGAAGTGTTGTGTAATGTTGAAGGCAAATGTTCCTCAATAAAAGTAAGCTGCGAAATAAGAACTATCGAATAGCCGATGATAAATGTTGATATGCCTAATGAAAAACTAGTTATTAAATTTAAAGACATATCCTGCTATTCAAACTCCAATACTAGAGAATGTGTCTATAAGACACGGATGCCCCGCCGACCATTTTTTCATAATAGATAGCCCAATTTTTCATAATAGATAGCCCAAGTCAATCGGGCATAAAAATTAGTTCCCGGTCGCTGAATCATAAGGAATTACCTTTACAGATGATTGTTCAATAAACTTTTGTTAGATAATGGAAAGTAAAAAAAAAATACCATACTAAAGGCTTTTAAACATTAAATATTGGTCAAGTTATAAAATTATCCATGAAATATGTAGTATTCACCAATTAAACATCTAGCTGTTTGAAATGGGCCTAATGCAAAAATTTAACAAAGTCATTCAAGCAGAAAATAAACCAAAAGTCACTAAAGCAAAAAAGTAGGTCAAATTGGCCTTGATTTGGATAGTAGTCATCAAGTTGATTTATTTTGATGCAACAACATTGGGATAGCATGTTAAGTCGATTAGAAACGTACTTATATGCAAAATTTAACAAAAGTCACTCAAGCATAAAATATAGGTCAAAGCAACCTAATTATCAAAGATTTGGGTAGTACTCATTATGGCCATCAATTTAATAAAACATCATTCTGGTATAATGAAATGGACTTTAACGCAAAATTTAACAAAAGTCACTGAAGCGCAAAATATAGGTCAAAGCCACCTAACTGTCAATGTTTTGGGTAGTACTCATCAGGCTAATTAATTTGATGAAACATCATATTGTTATAATGCGTAGTTGTTGAGAAATGGACTTTAACGCAAAATTTAACCAAAGTTACTCAAGCGTAAAATATAGGTCAAAGCCACCTAACTATCAATGTTTTGGGTAGTACTCATCAAGGCAATTAATTCGATGAAACATTATGTTGTTGTAATGCGTAGTTGTTGAGAAAGGACTTTAACGCAAAATTTAATCAAAGTCATTCAAGCGTAAAATATCGGTCAAAGCCACCTAACTGTCAATGTTTTGGGTAGTACTCATCAATGCAATTAATTTAATGAAACATCATATTGTTATAATGGGTAGTTGTTCAGAAATGGACTTTAACGCAAAATTAAACCAAAGTCACTCAAGCGTAAAATGTAGGTCATGGATCCTTAATTGTTGGTGAATTTGTTAGTACTAATCAAGGTGCCTGTACTGATGTAATATTATCAAAATACCACAAGAGGTTGCCAATACATGTATATGGACCTAAACGCAAAACTTAACATCGGGACGTACGGACGTTCGGACGTACGGACATACGGAGAAGGGTAAATCTATATGCCCCTTCCACTTCGTGGTGGGTAATAATGATATCTTCTTGATATTCCTTTTGTACAATATTAATGATTTATGCTTTAAATTAAGCTAAAAATAAAGGGGGGTCACCGACCTAGTTTTAGAGCTTTGACATTATCTTTATTTACCTGTTTTGAAGGTAATGATTAGATACTATATATATTGCCTATATTTGTACTATATTGTAGATTTCGATTGAACTAAAATTATTTTTAATGCTTCATGGTGTGTAGAAAAACAATATGTTACAACAGTATAAAAATATGCAAGTTTTTGGTATAAACGGCACAATTTTTAAGTTCCCACCATTTTTGTCAGGTACTCACAATACGACAAAATCGCTGATCGCAAAAAAATTGAAATATGATAATTTGATAATATTTTCACAGAAGATAGGGTGTAACCTCCTCAACGGATTAAGCAAATAAAATAATAGGGTCACCGAATCGGGGAAAAAGATATTTGTAACAAAACATGTATACCGGACCGAAAACGGCGGGAATACAATGGCGAGTTTTTCATCATACCGGTAGCAATTTTTCCGAATTTGAAACGCAGTATATAACCATAATTTACATTATATTTTTGTACGAATATATAATAAAATGTAGCCCAGTAATTATTTTTGTTCCCTTTTTATTGCCATATACATGCACAAACTGGGAAAACGTGCGTTTACGGGACATAAAAAGTATAAATCAAAAAGTGCAAAATAAGACCAATGGCAATATATCAACACAGTTAGAAGTCTTTCTTCGTTTTGCAAAATAAATTTTATTTTATTTCTTTGCATATGTTCAAATTATACTGGCGTTGTGAATTTGGAAAGAATCAAAACGTCTAATACCTTAAAGGACATTTACTCTTAGTTGATTTGACTTTATTTTTTACACAAGTTTGAAGATAAATTGAAAATGTTTTCTTTGAAACTGACATTGCCTTTAAATGAAAATAAAACTGTTGGTAAACTATGTAATAAAGTGGTCTACTTAGGGTATAATTTTAATGTTTCCATTTATTCTTTACCGTTAGAACATAAATTGAACCTTATACGTAGTTCCAACTGCCCGAAAAAATCACGACGTCATAAATGAATTATAAACCTTAGAGCTCGATTTCCCGGGAAATTTGTGACGTCACAAAGGAATAACAAAACAGTAAAGCTCAAAAACAAAATGCGCAGAAACAATAGTAGGATATGCCTTTAAGTGTACTCAAACATTTCCCATACGAAAACTGTTTTAATTAAAAAATAATTCATGGACGCCGGTGGTTTGTTGGAGATTTACATACGGGTGGCCATTATTTTCGTTAATAAGCGAGCGAAGCTTGCTCCTATGGTAGGAGTGATGGTCCCTTGAAATTTTCGCTACCGGAAATGAGAAAATTTTCTGACACTCTCGAAACCGAAATTAGGAAATAGGACAGTTTTAGGTAAATATCAGATCTTAAACTCCTACCACTATATTAGGAAATCAACCGTTGCATCTACTTTTTAAAATACCATTCTGTTTAAATAATTAATTACAACCGTTTGGAGTTCAGATTAATTGTCACGTGATCAAATCAAATCTCAACTGATCGTAATTATATTTGCTTCAACAGTAAATGAAAAAAAAACGTTATTAAAAATTCTATAAGAATCTTATAAAAATATACAACTAAGGTTCAATGGAGTATTATTCTTGATTCTTTTTTTTGTAACTTCCTCTACGAAGAACAGTGCTCAGGAACCAGTTTAGAAACCAGTTTGTTGATGCCTGTACGTAAGCACACGATGAGAAGATAGAATGTTTAGAGAATTATTCATAATTTGTGGATATTACATTCATTAAAAAATCGTGACATTTGAGTGCACGGAATGTGACATTGTTCACACAAACTCTAAGCATCAGTGTGTTAACCGTACATTCATAATTTGCCTTTGTCACATTAAAAAGTTGTGCACTGTCTCTGACGTCAGTGATGATTTACTGTCTGTAGTCCCTCAAGACGGGGAATATAACAGTTCTACATATGTCCATAAATATTTGTCTTATAACACTAAATGTTATGTTTCTTGGTTCAGGGAAATAAACTCATCTTAGCACTGTCTGAATATCTACCGAACTTGTCATTAACCGTTTCTGCATTTCTCAAAGTACATTATTGAAATGATTGAGAAATGTACAAACTTGACAAGTGGGGAATGTTTATATTGGGCAAGGGGCACTTTGACCAGCTTTCAGATGAAATTGATAATGTCTGGAGTTGAGAAAACTATTTGTGGAAAGGGAAGAGGAATAATGCAATCAAAGCAAATAATATATAAGTAAACTGAGCATATACTAGTTATGTGAAAACCCTGATCGTGTTTTTCATGATTTTTTTCGGTTGAGGGACCGACCATTTAAATTACTAATTCGTAAAGGTTCCGCGGAACCTGGTGTCTCGCCTGCTCACTCCGATTTCATTAAAATTTGGCCTATATTAAGATGTGATTACTAAAAATTCTAAAAAAATAACTGGTCTTTGAGAGTATAAGGAAATTTACCAAAATTGGAACCAAAAATTTTTGAAATCTAGCCATTGGTTATATTAGATTTGCCAATAATTCATCCAAAAAGCATGGTTGCTAACAAGAATTTCCAAAAATTGCTCGTCTTTGACTCAGTTTGAGAGTATCAGGAAATTTACCAAAATTGGAATAAAAATTTTTGAATCTAAGCATTGAAAATTTTTGTTTTCACGAAAATTCAAGCGAAAAAGCATTGTTAGTAACAAGAATTCCAAAAACTGCTTGTCTTTGAGAGTTGCATTAAATTTACCAAAATTGGAACCATATTTTTATTCTTCAGTTTCAGAATGATGTCTGGTATGAAAAAAATGCTAACATATTTGATTTTATTCAAAAATTTCAAAAATTTTTAAGTCTAGGACATTTTCAGGAAATTTACCAAAGTTAGAACCATTATAAAATCCTACAAGTTTATTGCTTATCTATAGACTACATGCAACAATCCTATGTCAAAATTAAATTTCTTGAGTTCCAATTTGTTTAAACTTTGTTAAAATTATGGGCCAAAGTGAAAATTTAGTCAAATTCATTGATGCGGAAAATTTAGGTCAAGGTGACATAATTCGGGTATTGATGTTGGTTACTACTAAAGATGTAACCACTTACCAATCATCATCCCTCTATGGCATGTAGGTGTTGAGATATAGTTGTAACAAAAAAAAAATTATTGAAAAAATATAAGTCCAACAAATGGCAAAATATGGAAAAATTGGAATTATTTTTTTTCAAAAATATACTTGGGATTCAATAATGAAGTTATTCTGAATATTGTGTCCAAATTTCATTGATATTGAATTTGATTTGACAAAGTTATTGAAGTTCAAAAAAAGTTTAACATTTGGGTTAACCAAATGTAAACGACGCCGACGCCGACGACGACGACGGAATCTATGATCTCTATGTCTTGCTTTCGCGACTTTTGTCGCAGGCGAGACAAAAATGGGAATAGACAATGGGTTCCCCCCAAAAATATGCTAAATATGAAAAAGACAGAAAATTGGGTAAATGTCAAGGAGACAACATCCCATCTCCAGGAAGTTGATTTTATGTGAATCAAAAAAAATTTTGGCTGCAAAATTGATGAATCAGAATATTCTGAAGGAGGCTTTCTGTCCAAAAAAAGATGCCAATTTTGAACAAAAATATTTTGTTGATATGAATCAAAGAATATTTTTTTGGTGAAAAAATTCTGCAGAGAATAAAAACATACCCGGCCCCCTTTTGCAAATGGCTGGTCCCTAAATATACAAGTACATGTACAATCATTCTACACGCAAACAATTCCAATTTGATCTTCTTCTGCAGTTATTTCTCTTCAAGTCTCTATAGAAAAAAGAAGGTAAACGGGGAATGTGTCAAGAGTCGTGAAAGAGACAACGACCCAAAGGGGAGTAATAACAACTCAAAGCAGTCTGCATCAAAAAGTTTTTTTCATAACTAGTTCTCGGGCTAGTTGAGGTAACAGATTTACTAGTCCGAATCCCATTTTACTAGTCAAAAAAAAAAGAAAAAAAATTACCGTGATGAAAAGCAGTGCAAATTTAGCATATATTGTCCAGAAAATGCTATATATAATTTCTGCAACCAAAAATTCTTGCTAGTCCTGTCGGACTAGTGGTTGAAAAAATTTACTAGTCCGAATTCAAATTTTACTAGTCTCGGGCATCGGACTAGTGCCTAACGGGGCAGACTGTCAAAGCCACCATATGTCTGCAATGAAATTATGTCTGTCCAAGCAAGGTACTTTTCCTTTGCAAAAACACAGGTGTACACTTCACAGTAAATCACTTTCGTTAAATATCAAATACATTATTTATAGAATGTAATCTAAGTAGTTTTACATTTTTGTCTCGGCTCTTCTGTTGAATCATTACACTTATTGGTTATAAGTTACTTGCATGAGGTTACCTTTGTATGTTTCCATAGTTCTGGAGTCTTATTATTTCACACTCTACCTACCTTAAAATATAACATTGCTTAACTTCTCATGCACTGTTGCAGTTCCAGGGAGATTCCAGGAATAGTAAACTCTTTCTGGATTCTTCTTTAATTTCAGAAGAAGTATTGACAAAAATGGTCATTTTTTGAAAGGTGCATGGATATGCAGGTGCAGCTGTCACATGTCAAATAATAGTGGGTCACGATGGGGTATAAGAGGGAAGTGTGATTGGCATTTTTGAAGTAAGCGCAAAATGGGTTTGTAGCAAAAAAGAGCATGTGAAAACGGGAAAAGATCTCGAGCGTAAAGTGGGAACCACTGAAAAAAACAGCCAGCTGTCACGGAAACGGAAAAAGGTGGCCTCTTTCAGAATCTTTTTAAATATTTTCCCGCTCAGGAAACAGGAAAAAGAAGAAAAATTTACAGGATTTCGGGAAAAGGACCGTTCATTGAGACCCTACAATATCATCAGAAGCGGATCCTGGGTTTGAAGTTTGAAAAAGAAATTACCAAAATGCAGAAAACTTTGGCAAAAATCGTGACATTAACTCAAAATTGATTTTTTCCAGTTGTAGACAGCACACACCCCTCACACCTCCTTCAAAGGGAGTCTCGGTTTGGGTCATTTTCTATAAATCCCGTCAATTTTTCTCGACCTTCCAATTCAGGGATGTGAAAATGTTTAGCAATGAATTTTAAAGAGGCTGATTTTTCCTGTTTCTCGCTGGAAACCTTTCCAGTTATCTTGTGCATTTTTTTTTAACCTTGATCCCCTTCCCTGCTTGCAGCTAAAAAGGCCAATCCCCTTTCCTCTAATACCCCATTTACACACATGCTGGTTGTTTTTTTCTGCTCTTAACAAAGTGTGGGTTTTAGTGCCCATTTGTGTAATTGTAAAGCATAAATTTCCCTTCCAAATATGTAATACCCCCACAAAAAAAATCAAATCTACACTACAGACGTGTCTTGTGTTGAGCACGTTTTCCCCGTAACAACTGTTGCTACTTTCAGTTTCTGTGTTTTGTGAAGGCTTACTGATTACGTTCTTGTCTTTTATGTCATGCCGTCTCTGTTTTGCTGTGTTTCTAATTTTGGACTCTGAAATTACACCCTGCATTTCATTAACCTGCGGTATTTGTTTGCTGTTATCTTTCAACCGAGAGATACTTTTTTTCCAGGGACTATATATAGTCCCTATTTTTTATGAAAATATCAGTCCCTCCTTACTGAGAGGTACCGATTTTTTGTGGGCGTAACTTCTTCGCTCGCTTTTAAGGTAGCGCCTTCCTCATATTATTTTACCCAGAGCGTAGCGTAGCGGAGCGAGGGGTAAAATAAACGAAAATTATGGCCATTCATATGTAAATCGCTTACAAACCACCGACGAACATGGGTTATTTCTATTCTAATAAGCGAGCGAAGCTTGCTCTTTATGGTAGAAATGTGGTAAAAATAATCTTTTTGAAATAGCTATAAATAGATCATAGCTATAAATAGATCATAGCTATAAATAGATACCATTTGACGCTGTTGAAATCTTTCGTCAAACATCGCCGACTCTCGCGTGACTATTCATCCAACATGGCGATCTGGTTCCCATAATCCTTTGTGTTTTCAGAACATGTTAAATATGCGTTCGTCCCGATCATTTAAAAAATGTCAATGTCATTTCAATCAATCGATCAAGTGTCACTTTTCCCTTTCAATTAACTTTTGTTCTAAATAAAGCCAACTACATGAGAAACGATATGCATTGATACAAACGTTAAAATTAGCATAAATTAAATCAACAAAAACGGCGAACGAAGATCTCATGGCTGATGGCGTTAAGTCGCTATAAAGTTAGCCAAAAAATGCATTCGGAAACACACTTGCATGCAATCATTTATCAAAAATATGTCCATCTAACACCTCGAGTGAACTCAAAGGTGAAATTACTATCCATGATAAAATGTCTTACCTTGAAATTAGGATATCGCTTTCCTTAGTTTTAACCGCTCCCATAATCGTGTATATTTGACTGAAAACTTTCAAATTAAATGGCATTACGCTTTAAAACATCATAATGCTCAAATGATTGTGAAAATTGTCAATTGTCAAAGCGTCTGCTACCCCGGAAATGCACAGTACACTTAAAGGACCGACAACTGCATAAAATCAAAGAACTGAAGTGCTGTTGAGATTGCAATGCATTCTGAGATGACAGCTGGTGATAAATATCATGTTGAGATCGTGAATTATGAATAAGATTGAGTGTAAATTTGAATCTTTTTCACTGAATGGATGAGTGTATTTAGGAGACTTGAATAGACTTGGTAGGCTCACAGATCGCCGTTGTCAATAAAATAAATCGTTATTCGGATACAATGAATTCAATTTCTTTCAAAAACCAACACTATAATATTTCCACTGCTTTGTAATTTATCCAGGTAACACTAAATATTTTTCTGAAGGACTTCAAGTTGCACATGTCTCAAATATACCGCTCTTGTTACTCATGTCTTCTCTCTCCGTTCTCTGTTTTAACTCACCTTGGTCAAAAAACAAAATGAGATATTGCAGAACGCGGGGGTTCTGGCAAATCTGTTTGTCGTTTGGCAAAGCCAGAATATTTCGGGATCAACTC